>JXCR01143550.1:82082-113688 GCA_002079205.1 Phalaenopsis hybrid cultivar
AACAAGTAATATATATAAGTTTCCAAATAAAGGCTTAAATAGTCCCATAAAATATAATCCACACACATAAAAAATTTCAACTTCTAATGTGTAATTTAGAGGCATTTCATTTTTTCTAGAAATATTACCTACTCGTTGACATCGATCGCGTGTTTTATTATATTCATTAACATCTCTAAAAAGAGTAGGCCAATAAAATACGGCTAGCAAAATCTTATATGCAGTTCTATTCATTCCAAATGTTCTCTAAATTCAGAATCATGACATCTTTCAATTATCTGTTGAGTTTTTTCATAAGACACACATCTTCTAATAATGAGATCTTTACATTGTTTATATAAATATGGATCATCCCAAAAATAAAATTTTGAATCATATATAAATTTTTTTAATTGTGGATTTTTTATATTAGGTGGTAAAATATCACTTACAATATATTTTAGTATACTGGCATACCACGGTACATTCATTTCATCAATACTATATAATTGTTCATCAGGAAAATTTTCTAAGATTTCATTTAAAAAATTAGTTAATATTTCTCTTTCTAGTCTAGAAAATTGATCAGCTATTTGATTATCATTTCCATTTCTATCAACTATTGAAAAAACAGACTCTTACAATAGAAGTATCCATCTAATTAATCTTGGTTTAACATCCTTCTTTTATATCAAGTATTTAATAGCAGAATGATCTGTTTGTACTATACATTTAGTTCCAATTAAGTAAGTTCTAAATTTATCAAAGGCATAAACAATAGCGAGTAACTCTTTGTCAGTAGTAGTGTAGTTAATTTGAGCATTTTTAGAGTTTTACTAGCATAATATATTACTACAAAACTTTGTTGTCCCTTTGTCCTAACACAGCCCCAATAGCATAATCACTAGCATCACTCATTATTTCAAATGGTTTTTCCCAATTAGGTGGAGCTATTATAAATGCAGTGATTATTTTTCTTTCAATAATTCAAATTCTTTTAAGCATTCCTTATTAAAATAAAATTCCGTGTCTTTTTCTAAAAGTTGGCATAATGGTTTAGTTATTTTAGAAAAAAAATTTATGTAATGCCTGTAGAAATCAGCATGTCCTAAAAAGCTTCTTACCCCTATAACATTAGTCGAAGGTGGTAATTTTTCAATAACTTGGATTTTCACAGGATGTACTTCAATGTCATTTTCAGAAATTTTATGCCCAAGTACAATTCCACCTATAATCATAAATTGACATTTTTCCCAATTTATTACTAGGTTGATTTTTTCACATACTTCTAGAAATTTTCTGAATTATTTAAAAATAATTCAAATGAAGTTCCAGATACCAAAAAATCATCCATAAATACTTGCATTCCATGTTCAATAAAATTGAAAAACATTGACATCATATATCTTTGAAATGTTGCAGGTGCATTGCATAATCCAAAAGATATTCTATGAAAAGCAAATATTCCATATGTGCTTGTAAATATTGTCTTCTCTTGATCCTCTGAAGTAATTGGAATTTGGTGATAACAGATAAATCCATCTAAAAAGCAAAAATATTTTTTCACAACTAATCTATCCAACATTTGGTCTAGAAGAGGTAAAGGAAAGCGATCTTTTATGGTGGTCATGTTTAACTTTCTATGGTCAATACAAATTTTCCAACTAGTAACTTCTGTTATTAGTATTAATTCATTTTTTGCATTTTCTTCAACGGACACTACTTTTTTTGGAACACAGTGAATTGGACTTACTCAAGCACTGTCTGAAATAAGATATATAATTCCAGCATCTAGCCATTTTAAAATTTCTTTTTAACAACTTCTTTCATTATTGGGTTTAATCTCATCTGAGGATTAACATTAGGTTCATATTGTTCATCTAATAAAATTCTTTGCATACAAATAAAAGGACTGATTCCTTTAATATCTGCTAAAGTCCATCTAACAGCCTTTTTATATCTTTTCAACATCTCTATTAATTTTTGTTCTTGAATTTCAGTTAATTATGAAGATATAATAACAGGCAATGTAGATGACTCTCCTAAAAACACATATTTTAAATGGGCAGGTAATATTTTCAGTTCAAGTTCTGGTGATTTAATACTTGAAGGTATAAAATTTTTATTATCGTTTTCTAACAAGTCTGAAGTTTCAAATTTACCCTAAATATAACCCAAATATTCTTCTTTTATTTCATCATTATTTTTAAGAAATTCTTCTTGCCTCAATTCGTCTTCAAACTCTTCCTTAAATTGCTCATTACTCAAATAATCAGTTACTTCCATCCTAAAACATTCATTCTCTTTTTCTATTGTTGGATACTTCATAGCTTTTACAATATTATATGTTACTTCTTGATCATTAACTCTCATTATTAATTCTCCTTTTTGGACATCTACCACAGCTCTCCCTGTTGTAAGAAATGGTCTCATCAAAATAATAGGAATTTGTTTATCTTCCTCCATATCCAATACTTTAAGCTCTACAGGGAAAATAAATTTATCCACTTTTACTAATACTTCCTCTATAACTCTTTTTGGATAAGTTATTGATCGATCAACTAACTGAAGAGTTACAGTAGTAGGGGAAATATCTCCCAAATCAAAACATTTAAAGGTTGATAAAAGCATAATATTGATACTCGCTCCTAAATCACATAAGGCTTTTCCAAAAAACTTTTCACCGATAGCATAAGGTAAAGTAAAACTAGCAGGATCTTTTAATTTTTTAGTAAGCTTTTTCTGAATAATAGCACTACACTCTTCACTGAGTGCCACAGTCTCATGATCTATAAACATCCTTTTCTTGTTTAGTATATCCTTAATAACTTTTACATAACTTGGCATTTATTCCAAAGCTTCAACAAAAGAAATGTTGATTATTAACTTCTTAAGGATTTTCAAAAATTTTGTAAATTGTTTATCTTTGTTCTACTGCTTCAGTCTTTGAGGAAATGAAGGTAATGGTTTTTCTAAAGGACCTTGTGTTTGTTCATTTTCATTTTGGTCACTTTCCATTTCTTCCTTCTCTTCATCAACTTCAGTTTCTTTTTGGATCCTTGCTTCAACTTCTTTTCCACTTTGTAATGGAATAGCTTTAATTTGCTCCTTATTTTGGTCTTTTGTATTAACTTCCACCGTACTCAGAAGAATTCTAAAAGGTCTGTTAATGAGTGCAGTAGCAATATGTCCTAATTGATTTTGAATAATTATAATAGCATCCCCTTGATTCTGTATTTGATTTCCCTAACTTAACATTACTTCTTCCATTGTCAACTTCTTTTCCTTAACTTGTGGGTTAGGATTAGAGTTATTCTAGGAGGATAATAAGGTCGATAACTAGGATTTTCTTGGTTGTTCAAATTTTTGGAGGGATACACTGAATTGTTATAATTATTCCAACTAAAATTAGGGTGATTCTTCCATCCAGGATTATAAAAGTTAGAATATGGATTGTTATTTCAATTATTTATAACATTTAATGTTTCATAAGATGATCGAGTATCAATGATCTATACAAGTTAATTTTTCTCTAATATTGAGGGTATTTGAGAATAGTTCACTCCTATTTGATTAATCTTTTTAAAATAGCAGCAACTTGATATGCTAAAATAAAAATTACATTAGAATGATGAATACTAGCTACTCTCTTAGGATTTATCCTTTCAGAGGGACATTAAAAATTAGTAGTGTTCATTTCTTCAATTAAAGAATATGCTTCATCAAAAGGTTTTTGCATTAGGGATCCACCCGCAGCAACATCTATAATAGATCTAAGTGATCCTACTAATCCATTATTAAATCTTAGAATTATTAACCAATCTGGTAAAGCATGGTGTGGACATTTTCTAAGAAGATCTTTAAATCATTCCCAAGCTTCATATATAAATTCCCCTTAAAACTGACAAAAATATATAATATCATTTCTAAGCTTAGCAGTTTTCGATGATGGAAAATATTTAGCCAAGAATTTCTGTGATAGTTCTCCCCAAGTTCTGATAGATCTATGTGCTAATGAATTTAACGAAGCCTTGGCTTTATCACTTAATGAAAAAGGAAAAAGTCTAAGCCTGACAACATCATTAGACACTCCGTCATATTTAAAAGTAGCACAAATTTTAAGAAAACTAGCAAGATGTAAGTTTGGATCTTCAGTAGGTGTTTCTCCAAACTGATTATTTTATACTACTTGGATAATAACAGGTTTAAGCTCAAATCAATTAGCAACAATATTAGGATTTTGAATAGTCAAGTGAAGTTCATCTGCTGTTGGATTGACATATTTTTTTAAAGGTCTTTCTCAATTTTTGTTTATTTGATTATTTAAGTTATTTGTCATTTTATTTAAATTTTTAATTTTTTTTGTTGTTTTTGAATTTTCCTAATAGTACGCTCTAATTCTCAATCATAAGGTACTAAACCTTGAGATCCAAGATTTCGCATAAACAAATATAATAAGCAATGAAAATTTTCTTAAAAATAACTCTTAAATAAAATATATTTCTTTTTGGATTTTTTATTTTTAAAAAATATATGTATTTTTTAAAGTTATATTATCTCTAAATTTCCTAATTTACCAAATCTATTTAATTTACCGTTACCTTCCCCGACAAAGACGCCAAAAACTTGATCTTAAAAATATAGTTGTGTAAAAATAAAATAGTTGACTCCGCTATGCAACAATGCCAAAAGTGTGACACAATATTTTACGAATAATAAATTTAAGCAATTAATGTTAGGATTCTATGCAAGTATACCTATCGTTATCAAGTAATAAAGGACTTTCTATTTAATCCCCAAATATCGATCCCAATAGGAAGGTTAAAATTTGAAATGATAAATTTACTAGGAAATTCACAAAAAGTCAAAACAAAATTACTGTAACTAATTTTGAATGTTGAGATATTATTATAACTAAATTATTTAACTAATAACAAAACTGAAATACAAAGTTTAAACAGTAACTACTAAACTATTAAACTATATTTATGTGATGAAGATTTCTTATGTGAAAAGATTCTTTCCCGCTACAATGAGGTTTTGGTAAGATGAGATGAGATAAATGGTTCTAATATGTATTGTAAAAAATAAGAGCAAATTTATTTCTCTACCCTGATACAATGTTATAGAAAATCATTGGCTAATCCTAGCTTTAGCACCTAATTTTGTGGCTAGGCTAAGAGGATACTGGCTCCCACTCCAGAGCTCCCACTTCCCTTCACCTAAAGGCTAACTCCCACTTTAATTTTTAAACACTAAGACCAAAATATAGATTTTAGTCTGTCACCCTAAAGATTCTCCAATTATAAACCCAACTAAGTATATTTATCAATTTATTTGTAATTAATTCCAAGAACAAAATTCTCATTCATGGAATCAAATATGATCCTCACTCTGTTGTAGAACTCATACTTTATTTCACGAATCATATGTTTCACAACACATTTTAACAATTCAATTGAACAGATCTAAAAAATAAATTAAGTTTGGAGTTGAAAATAACATCACAAATTATTTTATTTTAATATTGGAACATCCATATTACCTCGTCATTTCACCATATCTCAGAGTAGAGAGAAAGATATAGTAAACTACTGAGACTTCATGAGAAAGAAACAACAAAACACAAATTTTATATATAAAAAATAAAGTTCATACAATACTAATAAACAAACAACACTTATTTGAAAGTCCTTCTCAAAGCAAATCCTTTGTAGCTTCTTCTAGGAAATGTAGGAAGAAGAAATCTCTCACTTTTCTCCTTCTCCACCGCTCTTAGAGAATAATTAACACTTAATCACACCGTAAAAACTCTAAACTATTAAGGAAAAGTCACTAGTAGACTCATAAATGGTGGTGGAATGAAAATGGAAAAAGTGTATGGAGGCAAGGTGTGGCAAAAATGAGCAATAAGGGACGAAGAGGAATGAAGAGGTGGCAAATAATGACCAAGTGAGAGTTTTTCTGATGAACTTTTGGCCCAAATAAAGCCTAGAGTTGGTTCTTCAATAGATGCATCCAAAAACTCTTTAAAAATTGTCCAGATTCATTGAATCTTCTAGAAATAGGGTCTAAACCACCATAAGCGTCGTCGACGCCAATTCTAGCGCCGTCAGTGCCAGTGTTCATTTAATTAATTACCGCTCACTGTCAAACAATGTCGTTGGCACTCGATCTGGCACCGTCGGTGTTGAAAAAATTTTCAACTTTTTTATTTTTGCTCCAACTTTAATCCTTTTTACTTCCTTTTTGCTTCAAGTCCTAAAATTCAACAAACTGCAAGAAAACATAAAAATACCTTCTATTAAAGTGCAATATCACTAAAAATGAGTATAAAATATGGGTCTAAAAATGCATATATTTTTGATGCAATATCACCAAAAATAAGTATAAAATATGGGTCTAAAAATGCATATATTTTTGGTGTATCGTTTTAAAACAAATGCCAAGCTATGTGAAGTTTATGAAAGATATTCTTAACAAGAAAAGAAAATTGAAAAATAATGAAATAGTTTCTCTTAGTAAGGAGTGCAGCGCTATAATTTAGAAAAAGCTTCCTCAAAAGCTTAAAGATCCTGGTAGCTTTATAATTCCATGTATAATAAAAGTTATAGAAGATATCCTAGTGAAAGTGGATCAATTTATCTTTTCTGTTGATTTCATTGTGCTAGATATGAAGGAAGGTCTACCTATCATTTTGGGGAGACTTTTCATTACCGCAGAAAGAGCAATGATAAATGTGCAAAAAGAACAATTAAGTATGTGCGTCAATGATCAAACAATTATGTTTAATATTTCCAAATTAATGGAATACCCTGTAAAAGGTAACGATGATGATTGTTATAGAATGAATGTTATAAGATGCTTAAGTGAATGTCATTTCAAACTAACTTATGAAGAAAAAATTGAAGTTAAAGAGTTGGAACACAAGCAAGAAGAGAAATTGGATCAATATGAAGATTTACGTAAGGAAGATTAAAATTACGTTAGAGAAAGTTTTGAAATTTTTTACATAATGGAAAAATATACATCTTTTTGTCCATCAACTGAAAAACCTTCTGAGCATGAGTTGAAGTTGCTTCTTGAACATTTGAAGTATCCCTTCTTAGGTGATTCTTCTACATTATCTATTGTAATTTCCCCAAAATTAACTTTAGAAGAAGAAGAGAGTTTGATGAAAACTTTAAAGAGTTTAAGAAATCATTGGATGGACAATTGCTAATATAAATGGAATCAGTCCTTCAATTTGTATGCATACAATTCATATGGAGAAAAATTGCAAACCCAGAGCTGATCCTCAAATGAGCTTGAATCCTGTTTTGTAAGAAGTTTTTAAGAAAGAAATTCTAAAGTGATTATATGCTGGAATTATCTGCCCTATTTCAGATAGTGCATTGGTTAGTCCAATTCTCTGTGTTCCTAAGAAATGAGGAGTGAATGTTACTTTAAATGAACATAATGAGTTGATACCAACAAGACAAGTCACAAGATGGTGAATATGCATTTGTTATAGAAAATTAAATGTCACCACTAGGAAAGCTCATTTTCCACTACTCTTTTTAGATCAAATGTTAGATAGACTAGCTAGGCAAAAGTACCTTTTTTTTCTGGATGGATATACTGGTTATCAAATTGCAAAGCAGCAAAGTAAACTCAAAAAGACACAAAGAGGAAAGTAAAGTTTAGAACCAAGTGCAGGACCAGCTTTATAATGCACAATTCCCAAGTGGAACTAATCCACCAAGACACCTATTTGGGGTCTGACCCTACACAAAATACAAAAGTCCTAATGAACTTCTAAACCTCTCTGTTCAAAGGTGATTGAGCAGACTGTCATGAAGTTCGAAAGAAGTTGACCTTACTTACCCAAGAAAGAAATGGGTGAAGCATGCCAACGAAAGAAGGGTAATTTGGCCCATAAGGGACATGGAAACATTACCGATGTATGAAGACAATATTTCTTGAATTAAATGGAAAGAGAAACTATCTTGAGCGGAGTTGCCAGAAGCTGTCTAAAAAGTTGGGAGTTGTTGGTCGCTAGAATAGATATCCCAAAGACTGGTTTAATTTAATTTATATAAATATATAATTTGGGAAAAAGTAGTATTTTAAATTTTAAAAATATAAAACTGGACCGGTCTCACATCCTTAGTAGGTTAAATAAACGAGTTTAATATTACAAGTAATGCATCTATCCCGAAGGGTAGACACACTACTTACTAGTAAGGATTTGTTAAATAAACTAAAGAATTTCTGACATCTGTTTAAGTCTACGAGAAATCATTTATTATGTTGACCGACAAATTTCCTTATTTAATACAAAAATTTAAATAGAGTTTATATTAAGTTGGGTTATTCAAAGTTTCCTATAAAAGCAAGACCTTATAGCTAATTACATCTTAGATAACAAAAGCCACTTGAGAAAACTCTTGATAAAAATCAAGAGATATTGTCTTCAAGGAGTTTCAAAGGTTATGACATCTCAAAAGATCAGACAAATAGGTGTGAAAAAGGAATGACTCAAATTTGGAACCTTTATTTTTTAATCGAAAGAAAGAAGAACCAGGGGATGTCATGGATCCTGAGGAGAACCTCGTTGACTTCCCAAGCTATCCTATGGATCGACTTCAACTACAAGAAGAAATTATGTGTGTCATCCTACCAATTTTATTAGTTAGGCCTTAAATTTGTGTGAGACCATCACACAAATAGAATGAAAGATGTGAGGATTTAGTTCATAACAAGTGACAACCTCAGAATCCTAGAACAGGTTAGAGCTTAAATTCTATAATAAAGTGATCCCGAGAATATAGTTGGGTAAAAATTATATAGTTGACTCCGCTATGCAATGGCTCCAAAAGCTTGATGCAATATTATATGAATAAGAAATTTAAGCAATTAATGTTGGGATACTACAATAGTATACGTATTGTTATCAAGTAATAAAGGACTTTCTATTTAAGCCCCAAATATCGATCCCACGGGGAAGGTTTAAATTTAAAATGATAAATTTACTAGGAAATTCACAGAAAATCAATACAAAATTACTGTCACTAATTTAAAATGTTAAGATATTATCAGAACTAAAATATTTAACTAATAACAAAACTGAAATACAAAGTTTAAATAGTAACTAGTAAACTATTAAAATAGTTTTATGTGATGAAGATTTCTTATGTGAAAAAGCATCTTTCAAACTACAATGAAGTTTTTGTTAAATGAGATAAGATAAATAGTTCAAATATTTATTGTGTCAAATAGGAGCAGTTTTAATTCTTTACCCAGATAGAGACTTATAGAAAATTATTGGCTAATCTCAGGTTTAATCCCTAAATCCTTTGCTAGGTTAGGAGGATACTAGCTCCCACTCCAGAGCTCCCACTTCCCTTCACCAAAAGACTAACTCTCGCTTTAGTTTTTAAACACTAAAATCGAATTGGAGATTTTAGTCTGTCACCCTAAAGGTTCTTCAATTCTACACCCAACAAAGTATATTTCCTATTTATTTGCACTTCATTCAATGAATGAAGTTCTCCTTCATGGAATCCAATGTGATCCTCACTCTGTTGTACAACTCATACTCCATTTCCCGGATCATATATTTCACAACTTAATTTAATAATTCAATTGGCCAGAATAAAATGTAAATTAAGTTCAAAATTGAAAAATCATCATAATTTATTTTATATTTTAATATTAGCAGATCCATATTATCTCTTCATTTCACCATATCTTAGAGTAGGTAGAAAGATAAAGTAAACTACTCAGACTTTATGAGAAAGATATAATAAAACACAAAATTCATACGTAAGAGAAAGTTCATACAATGATAATAAACAAACAACACTTATCTGAAATTATTTATCAAAGCAAATCCCTTGTAGCCTTTTCTAAGAAATGAAGGAAGAAGAAATGACTCACTTTTGTCCTTCTCCAACGCTCTTAGAGAAGAGTTCACACTTAATCTCACTATAAAACTTTAAATTATAAGAACAATGGACTCTAAATAGTTGTGGAATGAAAAATGGAGGAATGTGTTGTGTGGAAGGTTGAATTGGGGTGATGAAATGTCAGGAAGAGTCACTTTTTTGATCAAATTTGGCCCCAAATAAATCCTAGAGTCGGTTCTCCAATAGGTGCCACCAAAAACTCTTCAAAATGTGTCCATATTTGTGGAGTCTTCTAAAAATCATGGCTGAACCCGACATTGGCATCGTCGGCGCTAGTGTCCAGTAATTAAATTTAATGCTCTCTGTCTAACGGTGCCGTCAGTGCTGCTTCTGACACTGTCGGCACTGAATAAATTTCAACTTCTTCATTTTTGCTCCAAATTCCATTCTTTTTGCTTCCTTTTTGCTTTCATCTTGCTTCAATTTCTAAAATTCAATAACCTGTAAGAAAACATACAAATACCTTTCATTAAAGTGCAATATCACCAAAAGTAATTTGAGTCTAAAAATGCATATATTTTTTGTGTATCATAAAGTCATACAAAAGCCTAAAAATGAGTTGAGCATTCATGTCGCACTAGGCAGATGACCTCGAAATCCTATGGATTCATGTCGCACTAGGCAGATAACCTCGAAATCCTATGGATTCATGTCGCACTAGGCAGATAACCTCAAAATCCTATGACTTGTTGTTTGGTTCTAAGGAAAGATGCACTGTTGTAGATCATCATGCTGTTGTAGAAGGCTCCAAGCTCCTTGGTGAAGTAGCAGTCCTAAAATCTAAGGTTTAAAGGTTTAAATGATAAGTTAAAAATTCAATCAGGGAGTTAAAGTTGATTAGATCGACACCAATTAAGATCCCACGGTTCCCTCGTTCTGGTATCACTATTTTCTTTTGAATTTACTTAGCCCAAAGGAGTTGTGAAACCCATTTAAACTGGAGAGATCTCATTAGCAACCGTGGGTTACCTCCTCCGAGGGACTCCCATAAATTCAAAATGATGTTTTATGTTTAGTGATATTTCAAAGGTTTTATGGTTACATTTGAAATAATTTTTGTAGATTTTTAAAAATGTTGATTAATTTTTTTAAAATGATTTTTTTTATTTTTTTTGGTGAAGTAAGTTACAAAACCAAGCAGGTATAATATTTTTCAATGAAAATAAAATGACAGAAATTAAATAACAATGTAAAAGCGTACCTGTTATCTTCTCGGCATTCCCTTTAAAACGTCGGTTTTCACAATATGTATAACTAATTTTGTAGAAATCAAGAATAGTTGAAAGTGTATCTAACAAACCACAAACTATGACTTGATGAGTCCCAAAAGATCTTAGTGGATGATTTTAGAATAAAATGCAGCAAGTTCAAATTGTCCTTCAAAATATCCAAGAGATTCCAAAGTGTTCGGGGAATGACATTAAACCACTTTAAAGATCTCTTGAAACGTTTCGAGTTCATTTTGAGCTAATGATATTATTATATTAATCATTCCAAGTCAAATTAAAGTTACCCCACTACTCATTGAATCTTGACATTTTAATTATCCTGAGGGCAGTGTACTTAATTAATTAGTTGTTATTTCACTTAAGAGTTATGTGAGTGAATGCCCCTAAAACAAGCTTAGATCATTAGAGATTTTGTACTCGCTACTAAAGCTGGGGTTGTAGTTCTTAGAGGTGTTTATCATCAGTCAAATTATCCTTCTAAATTCTATTAAATGAATTTAAATGTCAAGCCTGGATCACTACCAAGCCCTTAACAATCTCAGCAAGATAAGGTGACAATCATTAAGATGTTAAAGTTAAGTGATACATATCCTTATTAAAAGGTCATATCATCCAAATTATGGGCTTAAAAATAAGTGAACTATCATGTTCCTAACTTAAGCCCATCACTTCATAATTGTTTGATTTTTATTGACTTCCAAGCTTTGGCAATTTAGAAAATTATAATTTTATTCTTATCATGTAAAGGTGGCTGATTGGTTTCTACCTTTTACCCATTATGTTTAAATCATCCAAAAGAATTCATTAGGATCAAAATCACCCACTTTTCCCTTAAGTTAATCTTCAATTTTGTATAAAGCGGCAAAATCTAAAATTAACATTTGGTCCCTAGGGCTCTCCACTTCATAACTTATCAAGTATAATTCAGATGACTTCAGAAATTTTAGAGTGCCCTACTCATGACTCAACTAGAATATCAGAGGAGAAAATGTGATTTTTTTCAAAAAATATTTTAACTTAGAAAACTAGATTTTTAAATTTTAATTTATTTAACTTATAAAAATTAAGTTCTGCGGTCATGGGAAAATTTTTGGAGGTTCACTAGGTCAGAGGACCACTTGGACAAAATTTCATAAATTTTCAATTTACATTTTAATTATTATAAATATTTATTGATTTCTAATATTTAATTAAATAAAAAATATGTTTTGAATACGAAAATTACTTATTTTTTTTTATTAAATTTCGCTAAGTCGAGAGANTGATTACAAAAATTACGTATTTATTTTTATTAAATTTCCCTAAGTCAAGAGAACTCACAGGGTCAAACTTTTCATTTTTGTTACTTATTTTAATAAAAAATTAGAGAAATTACAATTTTTTATCCTTTAGAAAAATTCATATTTAACTTAGGAAAATTAGAAAAAATATTATAATGTGTTTTAAGTGACCAGTAAGTAATTAGGAACATTTTGAACCATTTTTACATTTTTAAAATTTTGTGATTAATTGTAATTATTTTTTTAATTCAAAATATAGCTAAAAAATGAATTACTTATTAAGAAAAAATATTTTCAGAGAACCGTCCAACTTCTAGACCTAAGATCTCGCTCTATACTCAACCAAATCAAGTGTGGTTTATTCCTACACCTTCATCTACCCGAGACAAACACAGCTATTTAATTACAATGCTATGAAATGCAAGTTTCTTTCATAATTGGTGAAATCAAGCTCAAAATTAAGGTTAGTGAGCTATACCCTTGCCCAAGAGGTGAGGCCTCAATTGGATGCTTGTGGAAGCTTTAGTGGAGACTAAAAAACCTCCTTGAAGTGTCACTTTGCTCTGTTAAATAGTCTAAGTAAAAGTTGGATTGAAGGGTGTTGCAGTCATGGTCTAAGAGTGGGTTAGAGGGCTTAACAAAGTGGGATTTTTATGGGGAACTGCCTCTTTTGGTTTGAGGAAGATTTTGGAAGGTCTAATTTGGAGCTTTGTAGAGTTTTGTGGAATGGTAGAAAATCCTCTTGTTTTAAGCTCAGAAATGGAGCCCAAGCAGTGCAGAGAATGGTTGGAGGATGGTTGAGATGGGCTTAGGGGGCCTTGGAGGAGCCCTGGAAATAACTTGGCAGAGTTTACCTAAAGAATCGGATTGTATCTTTTTTGGCTGTTAGAAAGTTTCTATTTATAAAGTGGCCATGACCGCTACCAGGGCCAGCCAGGGGGCAAGAGAGGATACTTATGTGGAGGGATAAATGGCGTACGTGACCAATGGGGTTGATTCATCTCAAAGAGTCCCAATTTTTGGGTTTAGGCTTGGTTTTGGCTCTCAATTTTGGTATTTTTCGGCCAATAGGCAAGTCAGCTAGGGCTAGGAAGTTTAATTGTACTTGTTTGGAGGCTTGGAAAGGCCTGTGGGAAGAGTCCTAATGGTTTAGCTAATTTTAGGAAGAAATCCCCTAATTTAAATGACCCTTGGTCCATGTTTTTATTATTTGGTTTTGGGTGATTTGATTAGCATCTTAGTTAGCTAATTATGGCAGGAAAGGATTAAGGTTGGCTAATGCAAAGGATTTGAGTCAACTTGTGGTTTAGGTTCAAAATTAAGGCTTTGGTTTGAATTTGAGTCTAAGTTGGGTTTGGGTTGAGCTTTGGGCTAAGTGTTTGATCAAATTGATGAGGATAATTGTCATGAGGAATTTGGAAAAGAAATTGGGCGATTTTAAATTGATTTGGGAAAGTCAATTTGGTGGAATTTGAGCTTTTGGTCAAAGTTGGGCATTTTGGCTCAAGTTGAATTTGGGTGAGCTTTGTGTTCAAATTTGGGTCAATTGAATGTTTAAAATGATTTTGAGAAGTGTTATGAAGAATTCAGAATTCAAATTTGGGGAAATTGATTTAATCATGAGATTCAATTTGGGTAATGTGAGGGTATGGGTAAAATTGGGGATTTTGGATTAGGAATGAAATTGGTTTTGAAATCGGGCTCATTTGGAATTTAGGATGATGAATTTGAGTTTGAAATTGAAATTGGTGGAGATTGCAATCAATTTGATGGAAATTGGGGAATTTGGGCCTTTAAGGGCAATTTGGGAATTTTGGTCAAAATGGGTCAATTTGGTCCAATTGGGCCCAATTGAGTGTGTCAAAGTGATTTTTGGGACATTTAAAGTGATTTTGAAGATTTTGGAAATTTTTGGAATTTAGGAATTTTTTGAGGCATGGACATTTTGGTATTTTGGTGAAATTTGGGGCCGAGGAAGGTCAAAATTGGAATTTTGGTAAAATTGGGATTGATTGATGATGTTGATCATGAAGTCACCCTATTTTAGCCTTAGGACCAAGGGAAGTCCCATTATGAATCCTCCATGTGCTGGTCTTAGCCAAACACTAGCCCAACACTAATGGTTAGGGGACTATCCACATGAGTTTCCAATATAACAAGAGATCAACTAAGCATATTTGGCTAAGGATGAGGTTGTGAGTGTGAGAGCAAGTGTGTGTGTGTAATACTAGCCAAGGCCACACCATCTAAGGTTAAACTTATGGCCAAACAGTTCTATAGGGACTTTTCTTGATCCCCCCGATATTGGTCCCACCTACTAAGTGCTAAAGGTTACTACCAACATGTGGAACTTCAAGATGGGAAAAGAAGAGTTTAGGATTTCTTTTGGTGAGAGTACCATCATTAGTACTCTAGAAATAGTCAACAAGAAAGCCCTATGGCTAGATCATAGGCTTCTAAAGAAAGAACTAGACCTCAACCAAAAGTAAGGTCAACAATGTTTACATGAATGTTTGAATTAGGATAAGGAGAAGCCCGGTAATACTTTATCAGTTTCAAACAAAAACCCGAGACTTACTTGACCTTTAGACTCACATTATTTTGTGGGTTTATCAAAGTTAAGGTGATGGTGTGCAAGTAGTGGTTAATCCTATCATACATCGACTCATATTCATTTTTTATGTATCTTTCAAGGAGATCTCAAACTACAACTTCTTCTGATTTATCGTTAGCGTTTCTTCATTGAACATTTCTTTGTCAGAGCTTTCTTCCCTGTCTTTATTGATGGTTGGTTTCTTCTATTCAACAATTATGCTAGTTCTTCCTCCTTCAACAATTGTGCTTATTCTCTTGCACCAAAGCAGTCTGAATTTGGTCTAGTATCTTCTTGGAGGCTTTGGTCCAAACTTTGCTCCATCCACCCTTATCTTCATATAGATCTTTTGGAGTGATTGGCTAGGCCAAAATCATATTTACAGAAGCTCTTTCAAACTCTTTTAAGTATTTTCTTGGAATCGTTATAGTTCCCTTTTTGAAATTTCTCTCAAGCCAACCCTTGAAGCTAAAACAACCCTTAATGGTGCATCCAAGTATTTTGTGGTAAGAGCAGGAGTTGGGGTGATCCTTCTTATTAACCTCATCTGGTTTCTTCAGCTCTGACAATCTAAATTTAGGCATATTCATCCAGATTTTGAACATCTTTGTCACGACTTCATCTTTGAAAGAGTACACTCTACTTAACTTGTTTGCCATAGTCAGACCCTATTGGTCATCTGTCCTGTAAGGTCTTCACTGAAAAGACTGCTGGTCAGGCTGATTGTACTACAAAACCTACTGCTGCTGAGAATAAGTATGTTATGACAATTGTTGTGAACTCTTACAAGCTGCTCAACCAGAATCCTCATCGACTGCTTGCCCTTTTCGAGTGTTTCCATTATCCTATACCTCTTTTCACATGCCTTAGTTGATCTAGACTTCTCAACCTTTTGTAAGGACTCCACATGCTTAACCTCATACTATAGGCTACTAGCCTTGCTGAGTAGCTTTTCAAATGACTTGATCGTAAGTACCTTGAGCATGAAGGTTACCGGACCATGACTGCTATCAAGTAGAATCTCAGTCACAAGCTATTACTATAATTGAGGCTCCATTTCAAGCTCAACTTCCTCCATCTCAAAATATAGTCAACCAAGGTCTTGTTGAATTTTTGTCACTCCACTACAAGATCTCCTATGGTGACATGGTATTGTGCTCTAGAGAATCTTTTCACGAACAAGTGTTCCAACTCGACAAGTGTCTTCATTAATCCGTTGGGTAGCTCTGTATTCCAATCAAATGCAATCCCTGACAAGTTGCTGACAAACTGGCAAAACAAAAGTGATTCAATACCCCCGGTATTGCAACAAAAGGCCTGGATATCTGCCATATGCTGACAAAGATTTCTTGTCTCATAAACAGTCTTGAAGTTTGGTGGCACAAAACCCTTGGGGTATGACATGACATCAAATTCATCTGGGTAAGTTCTATCCTTTGAAATTGATGCTCCTCTTTTAGATTGAGCTAAGGCCTCTCTCATTTATTGGTCAACCCACTGCTTGATGTCCATCTCTGGTACCAAAATCTGAATAGAGTCGTTTTCTTACGATTCATCTCTAATAAGAAAAGGGACCACTTTCCTGTCATCTATTATATTTACAATCTCGGGCTAGTTAGCCTTCTGAGATGCCATCTACTGTGTAATACATGCATCGTAGCCAAGGAAGCCATGGTGGTGGTCATCTCATCCTTATTCTTCTTCATCCAGTTGATCTGATTGTCTCTTAGCTAAATGGACCCGTGCAAGTCATTTGTGGCGTTCTCCTTAAATAAAGGTGGAGCCACACGCAGATACATTGGCTCTAGTTTTTATGAAATTGATCTCCATTAACTCCTCATCGAGATGGTCAAACAAATCATTGTCCTCATCAACAACATCCATTCTTCGCTCTTTTGCCAACTCTTAAATCTTTTCTCTTAGCTTCTTCACTTCATCATTGATTGTTTTCTCTTTAACTAATTTAAGATCCGTAAGAATTTCTTGAACATCATTTTTCACCGTAATATACTCAATATCAATGGGTGTAAAAACTGCTGGAATATCATACTTACGATATCTTTCACAGAATTACTCTATGGGCTTCTCATAATGCACTGGTGCAGCAATCTTAGGTACCCACACCTTCCTCTTTGATGTTGATGCCTTGGGACAGAGTGCCACGGTAGAGCCATATTACATCGGAGAGAAGTAGGCTCCCTACTATGCAGACCAAGTACAACTGTATAAGGTCTCTTCCTATGATCCTTCTTTGGGAAATCCTCTTGAACAATCGTAGACGGTACTCTCAGACCCAAACGTGACATGACAGGTCTACGTCTTTCAGGTCTCAAAGTAGTGATTGCGGCATCTGTGATAGTTAAAATAATGTCGACACAACTTCCAAGATAAAATCTGGCTAGAGTAATAAACTTTTGCTGATCTCTGTAACTGATGGACAAATCTGGCTTTTTTCAAAATCTCATTCTTCATCCGAGGTGATACTGCACAGCCTGCCTGATTAAGTAGCTTGGAGATAGAACAACCTTCCCTGGCAGCTAATCTTCTAAATATGCTACAGACTCAGGTGATAGGAGTGGGCCTCTCTCTCTCTTCACCATGACCATGAGGTGGCAAAAGAGAACTAGCAATCTTGTGGATTCTTTCATCTCCAATCAAGTTTGTCAACGGATGAAACCTACTCCCTCACAGGAGAGGAAAAGTCTTAAGAACTTTAAGTTCCTCCTGTAGAGAAATCTCCTTGACGGAAAGTAATTATGTAGTCTTGGTCCTGGCGGCCCTTTGAATCTTACGGCCACAGTTTCTCTTTAAGGACATAGTCAGCGAAATAGAACCAATCTCAAATACAGATGGTGGGGAAGTGAATGCATCACCTACATCCTCTTTAATCAGAATCTCTTTTCCCTTCGTAAACAGCTCCATTGGCACGGTAACAGTAATTGAAGTGTAGGAAGGTCTAACAACTCTTCTCAAGACAAAAACAACAAATCTGATGGGTACAGGAACAATGGTCTTGACGGGTGCTAGGGCAGTAGCGACCTTCACCTTCTTGAAGGAAAGGAAAGTCCTGACGATAGTTCATATCAAATGTTAAGGACGGCTCTTGAACTTCTGGTGCGGTAACTTTCATGACAACGAATGGGGTTTTGCCGAGCACAACCTTGATCTTGTTGAACCAAGATTCAAACATAATAATGTTTGCAAGTTTGCAGGTTTATCGGTCGTTGGGTAGGTCGCAGAAGAAGGTCAAAGTTGGAGACATCATCTTAGCAGCTTCAGAAAAAAGTTTTTGAGGGTTATTAACGACCAATATCTCATAATTTTAGTTCAAGCACTAAAAATTAATGCAATTTGTTTTTTAAAATTGGCACATATTTTTGATCTTCCTTTTATTTTGTTTTCAAAGGTTTATTATGTTTCATTTTTCAAATTTTATGGCATCATTTTCAAGTTAATTATTTATCGATATTTATGATATTAGAGGTTTTAATTCAATCATGAGATTTAAACGAGAGTTAAGAAACATAAAGACTTACCTCAGTTTGGAGATAACAAACTTAACTAAAAGAAAAGGTGAAGTTTAGTACCCAGTTTGGGACCAACTCCACAATGCGCATAGCCCAGGTGAAACAAGTTCTACAACACACTTACCTGGGTCCGACCCCACCCAAAAAAAAGAGAAGTCCTAAAGACTCCTAAGTCTCTCTATTTAAAGATGGTTATACAGATAGTCCTGGAAACCAAAAGGGTTGACCGTATTTGCCCAAGGAAAAAATGGGCAAAGCATGACAACAAAGAGGGGTAATCTGGTCCATGAAAGACATTGACACATTTTTGATATATTAGAAAAAGACCTTCTTATCAAAATGGTGATAGAAACTAATCCTCAGTGGAGTAGCCAGAAAATATGTCGGTCGCCAACATGAGAAAATGTATATTATATATATATATATATATAATACAAGCCCAAACTGATCTCATATAAATAATAGTTTAAATAAACAAGCACAACACCGCAAGTTAAGTATCTATTCTGAAGAATAGACACATTACTTGATAGCGAGATTCAATTAAATAAACTAACAAATTTATGGCATCCGTTTTAGTCTGAAAACCTTTATATTGACCGATAAATTTCCTCTATCTAATATAAAAAATTAGATATTATTTATATTATCTTGGGTTCTATAGTTAGTTGCATACTAAATGACCAAAGTCACTCAAGAAAACTCTCGAAGACGATAAAAAAATATTGTCTTCATGAATTTCAAAGTTTAGGAATTTTATTGTCACAAAAAGGAGTATCAAATAGGAAAATACCAAGTTTGAATCATTTATTATGGAATCCAAAGGGACAACACTCGGGGATGCCACAAATTATGAGGAGAACCTTGGTGAATTCCCAAGCTATCTTATAGTTTTACTCGAATTTTGAAGAGATATTATTAGATGTTTCATCTTGCCAATTATTATTATATAGGGTTTACGCTTGCATGACACAGTCTTACAAATGGCCTGAAAGATAGGAGGGTTTACGTCGTAACAAATGACAACCTCAAAGCCAAAAGTGACTTAGGGCTTAAATTGCACAAAATCATTATGCAAAATCCTAAAGATAAAGTGAGGAATTATGTCGTACTATACAGGCTACCTTGAAGTCCTATGGCTTGTAATTTAATTCTAAGGAAAGATTTGTTTTTGTAGATCTATTGATCTCTTAAAGTTGTTTAATTGTACCATCTTGTCATGCTGCTCACAGAGTTAGCTCCAAGCTCCACATCAAGTGATAACTCATGGATCCATGTTTAATATTTTACAGTTTAAGAGACCAGTTTTGTTATTGTTCAAGTACTAAGGGGGAGGGGGGTTAAGGTTGATTAGAGCGACACCAATTAGGATCCCGTGGTTCTCTTATTCCAGTACCACCATTTTTTCTTGAATTTACTTAGTCTAAATTAGTTGTTAAGCTCATTTAAACTTTTGAGATCTTGTTAGCAACCATAGGTTATCTCATCCAAAGGACTCTCGTAAATTCAAAAGGTTATATTATGTTATTTGTTATTTTGAAAATGTAAATCTAATTTTGAAAACATGTTTTGTATCTTTCGATTTTGGTTCAATTTTGCAGGTAAAGAAAATAAATGCAGGTAGAAAATGCTATAAGGTAAAAAAATAAAATTGAACACATAAACTGTAAATGTGCACCTGGGCCTCTGCTACCGCTACATGGTTAACATCATAAAATATAATATAATTGCAAGAAATTAAAATTGCAGGAAAGTAAATAAGGACGTCTGGTACTGAAAAAGTTAGAAAATGAGTGACAGTAAAACACAACAAGTAAAATAAAACTTGTAGTCACATATGAAAGAATAGAACTAAGTGTAAGAAATTAGTAAAGGCGGGGGCTTAGAGCTAGACTATGTGCTTACAAACCTTGAGTAGGAGCCACCAACTTGACAACCTATGAAGGGTAGTCCAAATCTCGATCCAAGTGATTAACTGTGGAACTTCATAAATTTTTATTATTAAACTTAGTTTTCAAGCATGTAGAACTTACTTTATCAGGAAAAAGAAATTTCATTTTTGTAAATATTTTGCAAAGTAATGTAGTCCATAGGTTAATTACTTTAATCAAGCTACAACTACAGATAACCTAAGAGTGTCGGGGGCAATCATCTCCTAAAGATTTTTTAAATAGTTTCATCGTTCCTTATCCTCACTCTTTATTGAAGGTCCTTGGGGCAAGAGATAATATTCTAAATCACATGTTGTATCCCTCGCCTTAACATGCATTAATTTTATCTTCATTGCCCAGCCACCTAGAACTCAGACTTACACATGCTCGATGATCCATATTTGGCAAAAACCAAATATCCTTAGTTGCTCAGAAGGATTTAAATACCTTAGAGAAGACTCAAATTCTTGAGCATTGGGTCAATTAATGTAGGATAAGTGGTGCAGTTTATTTCTATTAATTTAGGTGATTTATCGGGCCTCGAAGCAAAACCTTGTGGATTGTTTTAATGGATGACTTTCTTGAACAAAGCATGCTAATTTTAATTTTCCTTCAAAATATCCAAAAGATCACCAAAGTGTTTGGGGCATGACTTTAAACATCTTTTCAAACCCTTGATACATTTCGAGTTCATTTGAACTTTTTATTTTGTTCAATTGGTCATCCAAAGTTAAATTTAAATTCGGTGGATTAAACTACCCTGTTCTCAATGAACCTTAATATTCTAATTATCCCATGAGTGAGGTACTTAGACATTCAGTTGAATTATTACTTAAGAGTTATGTAAGTGGATGCCCATAACGTTAAACTCAAGTCATTAAGGATCTTAGACTCACAATTAAAGTTGGGCTTATATTGTTTTAAGGATATTCATGATTACTTTATACTTCTCTTTTCTAATCCTTAATAAAAAAAATTTAATTAGGCCTAACTCAATATACATAAATATATAAAATTTATGTACACATTTTTATACCTATTTTTGAGGATATTGCACTTTAGTGGAAGGTATTTATGAGTTTTACTTTTACTTACAATTAAATGGATGAAATATTGTGAAAGGAGTGAAAAATGATCAAATATGGAACAAAAATGAAGAAGGTGTGGAAATGAACTGTGTCGCTTAAGTGCTAGGGCAGATGCTTAGGTGCTAGGAGATAGCGAAGGTCGTGCCTAAGCTCCAAAGACCTCGCGCTTATGCGTTAGGTAGTTATGATGAAAATTCAAGGATTTTTTAGATGAATTTTGAAGGAGTGTTTGAAGTAACTCTTGGTGAAAATGTGGATTATAGTTATGGACAAGAAAATACATTGAAATTGCTCCTGAAAAGAGGCAAATCTTGAAAGACTCATTAAATGTGGACACATTTTGAAGAGACACCAAAGCATCTTTTGGAATACTATAAAAAGGAGGACTTTGATTAAATTGATATAGATAGATATTTAGAAATGTTGACCTCAATTTTGAAGTCTTTTTTTTCCCTCTTCCAAGAGACTAAAATTTAGCCCTAGGGTTTCTTATTTAGCTCACTTGGAGGACTAGACTAGAACCCACACCACTTAGAAATTAAAGTCATTTCTTCGCTCTTTGAAGTTTCATATAGACGGTTTTAGATCCTTAACAATTGATTGAGTCAATTAAAAACCCGACATATTGAATCTCAAATTGAGCTCTTAAAGGAACTTGAAAAACATAGGTGGACTCTATGACGTACGAGATTTGAATCACCACCGTGAACAGTCTATTTAACTTTGGTCTTCGCTCATGCAAGGACTGGTCAACGATATTTTTTAAACAACTCTGGTCAGATTGAAATAACTTCACTTCTTACAACACACCGAAGTTGGAGTTAATTTGATACAATTGTCGACAAATTTGTCCGAACGACCCCAAATGCCGAAACGGAATGCATCAGCGCGTTTAAAACATCGACACTGTGAAAGGAAACTAATTTTGATAAGGTTTAATGTGGGACTAAATTTTGATTAAATCGAAAATTTGAAATAAAATAATAATGTTAATTATTAAAAAAAATAATTTTATTTAAAAAAATAATAATAAAAGATATAATAATAAGGTGTTTCGGACCACATCCTCCTCTATTCTCACTGAGGCAAGATCTTTCCCTCTCGCTATTTCACATGTATCCTATTCCTTGACAACCCTAACCGAACCTTGCTAGGGAGTGTGGTGGTTGGCCATCTTGCGTAACCAACTCTCCTGCCCAAATTTTGCCTCTAGTAAGTTTTTTCCCTCACATTTTTTGGCTATAAATACCCCATTTTGGGAGAGATCCGCAGTTGGTGATTTTTTTGAGGAATTTTGGATTTCTTGCTACTGTTTTTGAGTTTCTTTACTGGAGGTTATATTTTCATATTTCTTCTACTTTATCTTCCTCTTTTCTTCAAGACCTCGTGCATACACGCTAGGTAGTTATGATGAAAATTCAAATATTTTTTTTTCGATGAATTTTGAAAGAGTGTTTGAAGCAACACTTGGTGAAAATGTGGATTACAGTTAATAAACACGGAATAAACAATGAGTGTTGGAATGCGTCGGCGCGTTCGGAACATCGACACCGTGAAAGGAAACCGATTTTGATAAGGTTTAATGCGGGACTAAATTTTGATTAAATCGACAATTTAAAATAAAATAATAATGTTAATTATTAAAAAAACAAGTTTCTTTTAAAAAAAATAATAAAAGATATAATGATAAGGTGTTTCGGACCACATCCTCTTCTATTCGCATCGAGGCAAGATCTTCCCCTCTCCCTATTTCACATGTATCCTCTTCCTTGACAACCCTAACCGAACCTCGCTAGGGAGTGTGGTGGTTGGCCATCTTGCGTAACCAAATCTCCTCGCTAGGGAGTGTGATGTTTTGTTTGAATTATAGATTATAATCGTTTGCTCGATGCTGATGAAATAAATGGTTATATACTGATTCAAGTTCTTATAGTGAGCTTAATATTTTTTTTATCTTCTGAAATCTGATTAGAGCTAAATGAAATGCTGATTCAAGGCACTTACAATGAATGATATTAGAGTATTAGTGATAGAAAGAAGGATGCATATATTCTTGTTCTTATCATTCTTTAATTTTCTTTCTTAGTTTAGAGTTGAACAAGAGTTATAATCAGATTCTGTAAATACTTCTTTGATATGAAGAAAAATACATATATTATTGACATATTGAATCAAATATCCCAAAATTGCTTATAGTTAAGTCATAAATTTGTACAGGATAGTGTTATGTCATATTATGATTAGTCAACACTAGAAATATCTTCACATTTACCATATGACTTTCATGTATTTGCTTATGGAATAATTTCATTGATATACAGATATGTGTAAAGATATTTTAAATGATTTTTACAATAAAATAAAGGGAAATAAATGATTAAGAAAACAATGATGTGAGGGTGCTTTAAATGTTTATTTATGAGATTAGAGCATAGATTCATTTTCAAAAATTGAGGAAGGTGTACAAGATTTCCTATCATATGTGTTTTATTATGTCAAAGTTACACCATATAACTACTATGATCACTTTTGCTTTCACTTTGCCGTTTATGGATTACTAAGCATCACATTTTTGCTAAACTTTTAATTCTAATTATTTGTGAGAACAATTCGGTGAAGATGTTTGTATAATCTGTTCGATTTGATAAAAAAATATATATGAAATGATGATCTGAGAATTATATATGTTTTGGTTTCTTTTTGAAGCGTTCGTTTCTTCTTTGAATATATATCTTGTGGTTTATCTTTATTTGATTAAAGTATTGGTCTAGTAAGTATTTGGAGAAAGAATCTTATGATTTCGCTTACTTTTATGACTTGATTGTGAGAGGTTTCAACCAATTGGAAGCGATTTTTAGCTTTTTCTGGCTTTTATGAAAGTTATTTCTTATTACACTAGAATCTGAATTGAAATGGTTTTAGATTATGAATGGTTTTGCTTCTTTGAGTCAGTTACAGCTAGTGGATATACAATTTTTTTTCCTTAACAAACTCGAGAAAATTTTCTTTGGTATGTGATACAAGTTGGCATAGCATGGGTCATTTGTTTTTTAAAATGGAGGTACTTACATGGCTTGTGAGAGTTAGTCTTGTTATTTTTTATATATATTGTTTTTTAAATAGCTTAATCTATAATTGTTTGTGAAAAGTTCACGGTTAATATCACTCATTTAATAAAGAATGACTGGCTGTATTTGATGAAATTTATAAAATATATAAGCATGAACTCTCTTAGTTCTTTTTGTGAGTTGTATAAAGTGTCATACATGTAAATATGAAAAATTGGGTGTGAAATGTACAAGAGATTTACTTACATACTATTCAGCTACTACATATTCAACATCACATTCTTTCTTTTTGTTTCTAAATATGTATATAAATAGATGAAAATTATGTGATATATTTGTGAATTTTCATTCTTTAGTTGCATTATTAAAAATTGAAATCTTGTTAGCTGTTTAAAAGTTTGGGATTTTTCAGTCGCTGGAATGAATATCCCGACGCTCGGCTTAAAAGATGTATATATATATATATATATATATATATATATATATATATATATATATATATATATATATATATATATATNAACCGATCTCATATCTACAATAATTTAAATGATTGGGCAAAACACCGCAAGAAATATATCTACCTCAAAAGATAGATACAGTACTTGCTGATGGTTCTCGATTAAATAAACTAAAAAATTATGATATCTGTTTAAGTCTGCAAAACTATTTTTTTTTATGTTGAAGTTCCCCTATTTAATATAAAAAAGTTAAATAGAATTTATATTAAGTTGAGTTCTTAAAGTTTCATATAAGGGCAAGCCCCTATAGTTAATTACATCTTAGATAATCGAAGTCACCTAAGAAAACTCTTGATTTAAATCTGAAATATTATCTTGAAGAAATTCAAGAGGGGACTTTTCAAACTATTGGACCAAATGAGTATCAAAGGGGAATGACTCAAACCTGGAACATTGTTATAGAATCCAAAGGAATATGAACTAGGGGTTGTCACTGATCCTGAGTATAACCTCAGTGACTTCTCAAGCAATCCTATGATTTGGCTGCAATTTTGAAGAAGAATATTTATTTACATGTTACATCATACTAATTTTTTTAATTGGGGCTTACATTTGTGCGAGACGATCGCATAAATAGCCTGGAAGATATGAGGGTTTAGGTCGTGACAAACGACAACCTCAGAATCCTAAAGTAAGTTAAGGCTTAAATTGTATAACAAAGATATACAAATGCTAAGGATGTGTTGAGGATTTATATCGTAATAGGAGGACAACCTCAAAATCCTATTGCTTGTTGTTTAATTCTAAGGAAAGATGTGCTGCTGTAGATTCTCATCATGTTGTAGATTGCTACCAAGGGAGCTAGCTCCAAGCTCCTCTGCAAAGTAGCAGTCCTAAAGTCTAAGGTTTAAAGGTTTAAATGATAAGTTTAAATTCAATCATGAAGGGAGGGAGGGGTTAAAGTTGATTAGAGCAACACCTGCCATGATCTCATGGTTCCCTCATTCTAATATCACTAATTTCTCTTAAATTTACTTAGCTTAAACAAGTTGTTACACTTATTTAAACCAGGGATATCTCATTAGCAATTGTGGTTTACCTCCTCTGAGAGACTCCTGTAAATTCAAAAGGACGTTTTAAGTTTAGTGACATTTCAAAGGATTTATGTTACCTTTGAATCAATTTATTTTAGATTTTTATAAATGTTGATTAATTTTTTAATATGGTTTTGATTTTTGTAAGTAAAGTAAGGTGCACAACTAGACTGTTATAATATTTTGCAGCAAAAGTAGATTGCAAAAACCTTGATCTAAAAAAAAGGCTAGGTAAATTTTTCACTATGAAGCAAATAAGAATGAAGTTAAAATATTTCAATAAGCTACACAAGTATACATATCGTTATCATGTAATGTATAACTTTTTTTTATTAAGTCTCGAATATCGAACCCACAGGAACGATTAGTTTTAGATGAAATAATACTTAGAAATTTATTTTCTTACACAAACTTAAGATGTTAAATTAGGAATGAAAGTTTGATTCTTTTTGTAATTTTTGTTTAATTTAAAAATAAAGTAAGCAACTAATTAACTTACTAAAATACTTGCAAGATGATGGCTATATAAGTTAAATATCTTTTTTCTTATCATGAATTAGTGATAAATATAGAATTTTAGTTGTCGAAGTATACTAAATGTGTTGTGTCGAATAAGAGCCACAATATTCTTTACCCTTACTAGAGATGCTATAAAGAACATTGGTTAATCTATAGTTTAAAAAGTCTTGAAGACTGGCTAGGCAAAAAAGAAACTAGCTCTCACTCTTAAGTTCCCTCTAATCCCTCCACCTTGGGGCTAAGATCTCATATCAAAACCTAAAATTATAAATGAAATTGGGGGCTTTAGCTTGTCTCTCTAAAGTCCTCTAATTCTACACCCTTTAAAATATATTTCCCTATTTATTTGCACTCAACCCCATAAACTACATTCACATTCATCAAATCAATATGTGATTTCAACCATTTATTAAGTGAGAAAACCATCTCAATTCTTACATGTTCTCACAACAGGTATGTGGGCGCTATTTCAGGTTGGTTTGTGGGGAGTTGCCCGTAAGAAGCTGTCGGTCATCAGAATCAAAATTCCGTCGCCCGCTTCTGATGGTTATTGAAGTATGAAATCAAACTAACCCCATATTTTTCATAGTTTAAAATGAAAGAGCACTGTACTCTGTATCTATCCCGAAGGATAAACACAAGAATTGAGGATGAGGCTCATTCAAATAAACTAAATGTATCTATCACATATAATCGTTTGGTGTGCGAAAACTTTGTATTTGCCAACAAGTTCCCCTATTTAATATAAAGGATTAAATAGGGTTTATGTTAAGCTGGGTTTAGACATGCTTCCTATAAGGGAAAGCCCCTATAGTTAATTACATCCTAAAAGTGCGAAGTCACTTAAGAAGACTCTCTATAAAAATAAAAAATATTATCTTCAAAGAATTTCAAAGGGTAGGACTCTTTAACAAAATCGGACGTAGAGGTGTGAAAGGGGATTTAGTTCAAATTTGGAACATTTTATTGTAGAACCCAAAGGAAGAAGAACTAAGGGATGTCATGGATCCAGAGGAGAACCATGGTCACTTCCGAAGCTATCCTAATGTTTGACTTCAGTTTTAAGGAGAAGTATTTAAGTGTTTCATCCTGTCAATTTTATTTAGTTAGGGCTTATATTTGTGTGAAACAATCACACAAGTAGCCTGGAAGATGCGAGGATTTAGATCGTGACAAACGACAAACTCAGAATCCTAAGACGAGTTTAGGGCTTATATTATATAGCAAGGCTATGCAAATGCCTAAAGATAAGGTGAGGATTTACGTTGCATAAGCAAGCAACTTCGAAGTACT
This sequence comes from Phalaenopsis hybrid cultivar, assembly GCA_002079205.1. Taxonomy (NCBI): domain Eukaryota; kingdom Viridiplantae; phylum Streptophyta; class Magnoliopsida; order Asparagales; family Orchidaceae; genus Phalaenopsis; species Phalaenopsis hybrid cultivar. The sequence goes on from JXCR01143550.1 coordinate 110,095, forward strand.
ATGCATTTGTTGTTTATGTCTAAGGAAGGAAGATTGGTTTAGCTGGGGAAGACAGGTTTCGCTGTTGAAGATGGCCGTGCTGCCCACCATGCTAGCTCCAAGCTCCTTGCCGCGATGAGTTTGAGTTTTCTAGTGTGTCAAGTTATAATGTCAAATCAGGTGGACCTATGGTTGAAGTTCTTTAAATTTTATGAGGGCATATTAAAGTTGATTAGAGCGACACCTGTTAGGATCCTACGGTTCCCTCGCTCTGGCATCACTATTTTCTATTGGATTCACTTAGTCCAAATGAACTTACTAAACCCAACTTAACATCACTATTTTCTATTGGATTCACTTAGTCCAAATGAACTTACTAAACCCAACTTAATGAGGGTTCCCTCGTTCTGGTATCACTATTTTCTATTGGATTCACTTAGTCCAAATGAACTTACTAAACCCAACTTAATGAGGCATCACTATTTTTTAATGGATTCACTTAGTCCAAATGAACTTACTAAACCCAACTTAATGAGTTCCATAATTTCATTAAAACCATGGGAAGCCTTGTTAGCAACCGTAGGTTACCTCGTCCGATGGATTCCCGATCATCCGATAGAGACGTCATAATTTAGTTGAAGTTGTGCCTTTCTGTGATGTTTGTGATTAAATTTTGAGTTGTTTTATTATTTGAATGTTGTGGCGGTCAATTTTGTCTTAGTTAATTTTAGTTTTGGTTTTGGGTTATGGTTATGGTTAACATGCAAGTTTATGTAGGTAAATTCAACCACGAAACATGTAAGAAAAAGGTAGAAGAAAAAAGGTACTATAAACTTTAAAAGTGTACCTGGCGAGTCTTCTCGTTCCACCTCCTGAAACTTAAAATGTATGTTAAGGCAGTTTATGAAGAGAAGGAAAGGTAAAATTTTGGTAATTTTTCTAACCTTATGTCATATCTTGGTGAGTCCTTATAAGTTTAATTAAGGATGATTTCATTGAGCGAAGCATATTAAGTGTAATAGTTCTCTGAGCTTCCCAACAAGTTAAGAGGGGGAAACATGTCCATGCCTCTCCCTCACCAACTAGTTAAAAGCCTCGAGTCCATTTAAACTTATTATGTTGCTTAATGGTTCATCCTGTGAATACCCTTATTACTCAGTGAACTCTGATGTCTCAATTATCCCTGAGAATAGGATAATTATCATTTATCATTTAATTTGAAAATTATGTGGGTGAGGACCCTTAAAGTGGTCATGATCCATGATTTGAATTTTATTTGAAAATCAAGATAGGGGCATTAAATTGATTAATTTTTTACTTCAAAAGTCAAACCCTTAAGTCGAGGATCATTTAATTTTAATAAACTTCTAAATTTTAATAATTTAGAAATTTATTAATCTTAATTAAGAAAGTGCAATTGGTTTCTATCAATTGACCCCTTTGTGTTTTAAGCATCAAATAAATTGATTAAGATCAGAGGTTACCCATTCCCCTCCTTTAAGAAAGTGAAATTCGTTTCTACCAATTAACCCCTTGTGTTGCAAATATCAAATAAATTGATTTTTTCTTTTTTAATGAGGAAAGTGAAATTAATTTTTGCCAATTAACTCCTTCTGTTTCAAGCATCAAATAAACGGATTAAAATTAGAGGTTACCCATTTTCCCTCCTTGAATTAAGCCTAAATGTTAATTAAGGCAAAATTTCCAAAATTACACATTTGCCCCTAAGGCTCTAACACTTCATAATTTGTCAAACTCAGTTCAAATGACTTTGAAATTTTTATCCTACCCCATTCATGGGTCAATTGAGACATCAGAGGAGAAAATATGATTTTTCAAAATTTAATTTAAGTTATGTAATTATTTTAATCCAAAAATAGGATTTTCCAAAGAAAATTCCTAACTTGACCAAGGTAAATTATAATCCTTTAAATTTTTTACTAGAAGTAGACCCAGACCAGAGAAGCCTTTGGACATAAATTTCATGATTTTTTGAATTCTCTTGATTTATTAGAATTATTTTAAGTTCTTGGCTATTTAATAAAAATAAAATATTTTAGGTGGTGAAAATTAAGTTTTATATTTTTGAAAAAATCTCCCTAAGGTTAGAGAACTCAAAGGAGCAAATTTTGTATATTTTTTTTATTTTTTCTTGATTTATTGGAATTATTTTAATGAAAACTCATTTGTAGCCTTTTAAAAAAGTTATTTTTAAGCTTTGCAATTCAATATCTTTATTTAGAAAATCAGGAAAAATATTCTAATTTTTCCTAAGTGATTAGGAAGCAATTTAGAACATTTTCATGAGTTCTTTTATTTTTGTGATTTTTAAGGATTTTTAATTATTTAAATATTTAAAATAGGTTAAAAATCAAGTTTTTATTATAAATATTATTTTATTTTTAGAAAATACCCCTGATCACAGAGAGCTCAAAAAACTAAGTTTCATAATTTTTTGAGTTATATTTTGATTTTTATAAAAACCATTTAAATGCCAAGAGTGGTATTTATCTTTAAAAATTAACTTAAGATGTCAAATAAACTCAAAATATTTTAAATTTTTTATGATGAGCTCTCTGGATCATAAACCACAGTGGAGGTCAAAAATCAAGTCATTTAAATGTTTATATTTTCCCAAATTAATTATCTTAGTGAATTATTATTTATAAAATTTAAGGATATTTTAAATGACTTGACTCATGAAATTATTTTCAAAAGTTTCTCTAGTCATGGTGGACCTTTCAAAGTTTTCTTAGTATTTTATAATCAATATGCTAATTTCCATGATTATCTTAAAGAAATAATGTGAAATAACTTGAAAAATATAGTCTCTGTATAGGAAGCTCCTTTGACTTTGGAAAAATCAGAGAATACTTCCCCAGATAGAGACTACAACATGTGAAAATTCCAAGCCAAGGTGATGTGTCATTATGCATGGAGAATGAAATTATTAAAAATCGTGTTTAATTAATTAAAAATAAAATATGCACAAAATGGATTTGAAATTAATTTCACATTATTCCCATTTGTTCACTAAGCAAGAGGGTATTTTTATTTTATTTTTGTGATTTTTCTTCACAATGTTATGAATTTTCTAAGTTAAAGGTATTTAAATAAATAAGAAAAGGCCCTCTTTATCTATTTAAACTGCGCGTACCACCTCAACCTACGACGGCTCCGAAGGCATGCGTGGGGCGCTCTGGTTGGATTCCACCATTCACGTAGCTTGCTGACTTAACCCGCTGTTTATGTCCCAAAGTGCTGTCCAACTTGATCTNGCATATTGATCTTAACCTCTAGCATTTAGTAAGTAAGATTATTATAAGAGAATTCAAGAAAAGTCCCTATAGGATTACTTGGCATTAGGGTCAACTCTAGGTGTTGACTTGGAACTAGGATACACAATATCTTCTTAGTACATTAATCCATGGTTCATTTAGAATGGATATTTATCCAATTCTATGTGAAATACCTAACTTGATCTTTTGCCCCTAGGCACCTCCAAATTACCTAATTGCCCTTGGGACCCAAATTTGGATAATATTCCCAAANGTTTATGTCCCAAAGTGCTGTCCAACTTGATCTCCCCCGTCCATTTGATCCACGCTCGATCGA
>JXCR01143551.1:9206-43083 GCA_002079205.1 Phalaenopsis hybrid cultivar
TATATATATATATATATTGGTTGCTATAGATTATGTATCAAAATGGATAGAAGCAATAACTTTACCAAAATGTGATGCTTGGAGTGTTTCAAAATTTTTAATGCAAAATATTTTTGCAAGATATGGAATGCCGAGAGTAATCATTTGTGATGGAGGATCTCATTTTAGGAATAATCTAATTTAGAGATTGGTTGAAAAATATAATATCAAACATAGAATCTCTACTTCTTATCATTGACAAACTAGTGGTTCGACTGAGGTATCTAATCGTGAAATTAAACAAATCAAAAAAAAAAACTATAAATCTACATAAAATGGATTGGTTTGTTAGATTAGATACTACATTATGTCCATATAAGACTGCTTATAAAACTCCAATAGGAATGTCTCCTTATGGACTAATTTTTGGAAAAATGTGTCACTTACCAGTAGAATTGGAGCATAAAACATATTGGGTGATAAAAGAATTGAATTTAAATTAAAGGATGTTGGTGAGAAAAGATTATTGCAATTGAATGAATTGGAAAAAATTAGAAATGAATCTTACAATAATGATAGGATTTATTATGAGAAAATGAAATATAACATGATCAGAAGATTACAATAAGGAGATTTGAACCTAGACAAAAAGTTGTTATATAATACGAGATTGAAATTATTTTCAGGGAAAGTAAAATCTAGGTGGGTAGGACCTTTAACTGTTATAAGAGTTTATCACTTTGGTGCTGTTGATATTGAAGATCCTATGACTGGAAGAATGTTTAAAGTTAATGGGCTTAGGTTAAAACCTTATTTTGAGGGATCTCCACCAAGTTTTAAGGAGGCTTAATGTTGAGTCAACCTGACTAAAACTAAGTTGCTCAGGCTGACGACGTTAAACCAAGCACTTTATGGGAGGGAAACCATAGTTATCTTTAAGATTTAGTTTGTTTGAATTGTTATTTTTATTAGTTAATTACATATTTGAGTCCTACTTAGTCATAAATATCATAAAATAATGATGATTCTTGGAGCAAATAAAAAATTTGGAAGATTTATGGAAAAAATAAATTTTGGAGCATTTTTATTATTCTAGCGCCGTTGACGCCCAAGTGCATAATGGCTACTTATGATCGAGGGTAGAGCGCCGACAGTGCCCAAACTAGTGTCGATGACGCTCATGAACAACAACGATTACCGGGTTTGAGTTTTTGATTTTTTTCAGAATTTGGAGGAATTTTCACCCCTATAACTGCCTAAACTTGATGTTTAAATTATTGGACTCTAGAAAAACGATAGGGTAGATCCAAAATTTAAATCCCATGGCTTCCAACTCCATAGAAACTCTAAGATTCAGAGTGTTCAACTGCAGATACTCCAAGTACTCGAGTAGAGGAGATTGTTATGCCGAGGCGTTGGGAAATCTTATGTTACACTACTGTCGCTGTAGTAGTTCCTATGGTTAAAGAGTTTTACGGTAATCTACATGGGATCAACCAAGGAGTTGTCTATGTGAGAGGCAGATTTGTACCATTTGCCTTTTCAAAGATTAACAACTTATTTATGATAGAGAATGTGTCAATCTGTCATTATACAAAATTTTCCCCTACGAGAGACAATATGAATGAGATTTATCAATTTCTAATGGATGAAAATGAAGACTAGGAGATAAGATATAATGGGTATGTAATTTCTCTGCTACACTGTTAAATCTTGTGTTGAAGCAATGACATTTCTTCATATCTGTGAAGTTACTCCAAACTATGAAAATTAGCAAACTAACTAAGGATATGGCAATTCTAAATTACTGTATTCAAATGCGGAGACCTATTGATATTAGTACCATCATTGTGTGGTCTTTTTTGGGTTTGATTGTACGGATCTAAATATGGGATTGGACATCATTCCACCATATTTCTTTTCTGCTGCCAATCACAAGTGCCATATGAAAGATGGGTGAAAGTACTTCTTCCTTGGATGCCCCTAGACCCAACTAATCTGTATGATTGCCAAGCAATTGGAGGTGAGAATGATATGAGCATCATTGCAAATCAACCATCTCAGAGTTCACAGCCTATCCTACCCTACTTTTTGAAAGTTCACAGTTGGTTATGAAGAAGATGAAGACATTGGAGAAAGAGGTACGAAATCTAATGAATGCAATTAATAATATCTCAGAGTTATTTGATCATCTGGATTAGAGGATGAAGGAATAGTTTAATCACACTAGGCATATTGAAGAGGGTCTCATATGTTTGATGAAGAGAAAATATTTGATTTCTAAAGATTCAACTGATGAGTTTTCGTATCACCCATTTTACAACCTGTTCATGCACCACCAATCCATGAGAGATATCAGAGAAGATGATAGTAGCGATACCGATGAGGAGTAGTCACTCAAATTGATTTTTAGTATTTAGTACGTAGTGTTTGAACTTTACTATGCTAGGTGTGCTTAGTATTTGGATTGCTTTGCTTTACAATTTCAGACTTATTATGCTTGAAATTTGTGTTTATGTTTAGTTTTTAGCACTAGAGTGTTCTTGTTGTGTGCTCGCTGAAATTTGATGTGACATAGTTTACTAAAAAATATGTGGTTATGTGCATAAGTGTGTATGTTTGTAATTTGAATTTTATATTAAAAAGTGATGGTTCGTGTTGTTTGTGTAAATTCATGTAATTGATCACTTTATTATGATGTTTGATGCTTAAGAAATCTAATTAAATGCTGATGTGATTTCAAAATGATCAAAATTATGAAAAAAATATTTTTTTTCGGGACCATGAATTATGTCTGGCGCCGACAGCGCCAGAATGAGCGCCGACTGAGCCCAGACGCTGAAAGATTGGGTATTTTAAATCAATAGAACCTTAACGGCACCCAAAACCCAAAAAGGCCAGTTTTTCCATAAAATCTTTAATTTTACTTGGGGACCCGCCATTCTTACCCTTTTATCATCTTCAACTTTTAGCTGAGGCTTAAAACTCATGCTAGAGCTTGCTTGCATTGCCATTTTAAGCATTTTCAAGGCTTAAAAAGTGCGGATTTCATCTTATTCTGGTAATAGCTCCACTCTAAACTAAAATTTTTTTTATTTTCATCGTAGCAATCTCCTACATTTGGAAAATACGAAATTTGGAGTTTTTTTGTGACTATTTGTAGATTATCTAGGGTGTAGGAGTTTTTACTTGCTATATTTGTCTTTGGAGTTTATTATAAGTTGATTTTGAAGTTGATTTGTTATTTTTTTCAAATTTGTTAGAAATTTTCATATGGCTCCAAGGATGAGTAAGGGGAAGAAGAAGTTGATTATCATGAAGGAAAGTTTAAGAATATTAAAGCCCAGTATCAATTCAATTCGCACTTAAGCAATAGGAAATGTATACAGGACTGAGCGTTTGAAAATCTAGGTGGAGTTGTGGAGCAGTTGATAGCGGATTGGAAGTGGGAAAAATTTTGTTATTTTACTGCTGATGTGATCTTGAGGATAGTCCGAGAATTTTATGCAAATTTTTTGTGGACTACGAGAGACCAGGTGTATGTTCGAGGGAAAATGATAGAATTTACCCCAAACAGGATTAATGAATGTTATCAGTTAAGGAATCCTGGTTTTTGTGAGCATACATCATTTGATACTATAGATTCTAACTTGGATGAAGTTATTCTTACTCGTGGGAAAGGTGAGTGGAAAATTAAGCAAAGGTAAAGGTTAAATTTTCTTGTTTCTATGTTGAATGTTGCATCTAAGGCCAGACATTACTTTATTTCTGACAAACTATTGCCTACTTATCATCACAGTGAAGTTACTCGAGATAGAGCCATCTTGAATTTCTGTATTCAATATTCAAGGATAATTAACATTGGGGCAATTATTTATAAGAGTATTCAGACTATTCCAAAGGAAGAGACTACATGAGGATTATGAAATCTTGCCATAATTAACACATTATGTGTACTCACAGGAGTTGAGCTTGATCACAGTGAAGAATGGGTCCATCCTTTGAAGCTATTAGCAAAGCCAACATTAAGACTTATGAAGCTTATGTGGGATTGAGATAAGGGAGTAAGAGCGGTGATGACCTTTCTGCCCCTTCTGCTAGCCATGATATTCCTTCTACTTCCAGGACATATACTCTTTCTGATGTTATGGAACAGGTGATGATTCGACAAGGTGACATCGAGAGGTTACACAATCAGATCACTGGAATAGAAGCAAGGAATGAGGCCAAGGAGGAGTACACCAGGAGGGTCGAGTACGATATAGCTTTTCATGATGCTCAGGTTAGATTCATGCAGAGAGATTCTGGTGTGATCTTTCCTACTTGTCCCTGCTATACTCCGTACCAGCCAACTGATGACCCAGAGGATGCCAAAGGTGATGATGAGAGGTAGTTTGTAGGGGTGTAAAGGAGCCGAACACGAGTGAGCCCAGACTTAACTCATTTTTGGCTCGTTTATTGTTTCAAGCTCAAAAGTGTGTTTGTGTTCGGCTCATTTGCATAGTGAGTCGAACACGAGCTGTTCACGAACAAAGAGTCATTTTGACAACCCTAATCACGTAGCCATCAAATGTTAATGATTGGGGCAAGATTTAAAACATCATTTGAATTTAATTTAATATTTTTTATTCTATTTTCTTCAATAATACTTTTAATTGATTATAAATCTTTGTAGCCTTGTAGTACACTAAATTTTTAAAATATATTACTCATCAAATATATTTATATAATTGATTTGTAGTATTTCGAGCCAAAACTCGCCGAACACGAACAAACAAATATTTGTTTGTTTTTTTCATGTTTGGATCGTTAACTTAGCGAGCGAGCCAAACACTAGCCTTTCAATGAGCCGAACACCAGCTGTTAGTGAACAAAGAGCCATTTTGACAGCCCTAGTAGTTTGTTGTGTTTGTGGTAGTTTGTTGTGATGAGTGGTAGTTTGTTGTGTTTTTTTTAGTTTTTTGTGTTTGTGGTAGTTTATGTTGGATCAGTGATCATATGTATTTATATTCTTTTTTCTTTTATGGTTGTACTGTACTAAAACTTTGAAGTGGTTGTAATTAATGGATGTGTGTTAGTTTGTTTCTTTAGTTTAAAATTGGAGTAGTTATATATCAACAGTAGAAGTTTAAAGTTTATGTACTAAGTTTTTTCTTTACCCTGCAAAATCTCTAATATATTATGTGTAGAAAAGCTTCTAACTTTTTCAGGCCTGCTAGTTCAAATTTGTGATGAATACCTGCACAGCTTCAGAATGTTCAAAAGCTCAATATAAAAGGTTAGATTGCATTTTGTAATTTTTACCTCTAATATTGTGTAATAAAACACTTAAGTTTGGGGGAGGTAAAAAAAAAAAAAACTTTTAGTTGTCCTCATTAAAAATAGTTTTATTTCAAAATTAGTTTTAACATGGACTTAACTTTAGATAACTAAATTGTTGGTTTTATTTAAATATCTTAAAAGGCTTAAGTGAAAATTTTCTAATAATGAAGATTAACTTTATAGGCCATTATATTTAGTATAAGAAGATTAGACTATAGTTGATTATTTAAAGTAAAGAAAAAATGTATTTTTGAAATATTAAGAGTCCATAGGGTTTATATTAAGGGAAAAGAAGTGAGACTCTATGATGAATCATTTAAAAGCTAATATACATTAATAAAATAAAGGAATGTCACAAGTTCCAACTTTAACGGGAGGAAAATGAAGTTCAAAATTATTAAAGGCTATCCAGATATAATAATCCTCACTTGAAAAGAAAAAGAAGGATTGAAAAACAATCCCAATAGAAAAAAAAATAGAAAAAAGAAAAAGAAAAGAATAGAAAAACAATCCAGATATACAAAAGAAAAAGGAAGTATAAGTGAGGAGAAGCTTGAGGAGATGCCTAATAAAAAATTGGCTTCATTGAAATCAACTTAAAGGAAAGAATTGAAGTACATTTATGAACTTATTATTAAAGTATTAGCATCCTTTCTAATAGAGTTAGCTTGGATTTCTTTTTCATATTATTCTTCCATGTGCACTTATTTTGACAAATTATAGTTATTGAAATAAATATGTGACTAGAACTCCTAGACTTAATGACTAGATGACCTTGCACCTATATTGTGATCTAAATTATTATTAACCTTTCTAAAAGTCTCGCTATTATATTCATTTAAATCAAAAATTTTGATATCTTTAAAGTGAAGTTCTTTATCATGAATCATAATTTTATGTAGTAGAAGAATAACTTGAGGATAAGTAATAGTTAAGTTTGGGAGATTTTGACACACCAAAAATATGTTGGATTTCTTATATGTATCTTTACTCATTTTTGGTGATATTGTACTTTAAAGGAAAGTATTTTTCTTTTTTTTTTCATGTATTATGAGTTTAGGTGTTTGGAGCCAAAGGAAGCAAAAAAGGAACGAATATGGAGCAAAAAGAGTAAAGTGGCCAAAACTGCCTACTACTACCGACGATGCCAGAATGGGCGCTGGCGGCGCCCATTTTGAAAGAGTATGGGATGATTTGAATAATTGAGCGCCTGCGGCGCCCTATTCAGCGCCGGCGGTGCCCGAAGCCGACTTATGGACAAATTCAATGTATATGGATGGATTTTGAAGGAGTACTTTTAAAGGAATGCTTGGGAAATCTCTTGGGTAATTTGTTCTAAACGAATTTAAACTACATTTGGTGCCCAAATTTGGTGGGATTAGTGTAGGGGAGAGTGTTTCATTTTTTTTGGAGAGTGTGAGAGAGTTAGGGTTTGTGTTGGATTCCTCTCTAAGGAGTCTAGGAGGAGAAGGAAAGTGAGAGATTTCTTCTCCGTTATTCATCTAAAAAAGGAATTGTGTGGAGTTGTAAAGAAAGAAGAGAATTCAGAGGAATTTCAAGAGATTTGCTTGGAGAAGAGCTTGAGATAAGCTGTACTTACTTCTTATGTTTGTATGACGTTGCTTTTAAATATAAAATATTTATTTTATTATATCTTCCTCATGAGTTCTGAGTAGATTTCTTTGTCTTTCTCCTTGCAATGAGATGTGGTGATGTGATGATTTAGATTGGTTGTGCTGAATCATGTCGAAATGTTGTGATGATTTTACACCTAGTGCTTCATTTACTTTTCAATCTGGCCAATTGAATTATTAAGATTTGTTGTGAATCATATGATTTGAAAGGGCTATTTATTCTACAATAATAGTGAAGATCACATTAGAATCTTATGGATGGTAAAGTTCATGGGGTTTGAATGCAAATAAATAAGGAAATATATTTATTAGGCGTAGAACTGGAGATTTTAGAGTGACAGGCTAAAATCATCAATTTGGTCCTAGTGTTTGTAAACTAAAGGAAGAGCTAGCCTTTAGGAGAAGGGAAGTGGGAGCTCCAGAGTCACAACCAATTTCCTCCTAGCTTAGCTATTGATTTAGGAGATAAACCTATGATTAGTCAATGTTCTTTACAACACTCAAAAGAGGGTAAAGAATAGGAATGCTCCTATTTGGCACAACAAAATATCTTACTAATATTTATCTTTGCTCACCACAACATCATTGTAATAGGGAGGACGTCTTCTCCATGTTTAAAACTAACAACACAAAAACTTAGTTTGGCGTTGGATAACTTGTTTAGAAGTTTAGTTAGTACTTTAATGAACTTGAATATTTAATCATCTTTATTCTATTAGTTACTTTAATATTTTAAGTATGCACATTGTGAAATGGATATTAACTTTCTGCACTACGTTTTTCATTTTAAATTTCCGTTGTATTCCTGATAGGATCGATAACCAGGACTCAACTAGAGCTTTATATAACTTAAGTGATACATATACTTGTGTTCATAATAGTGACAAAAGAGGAGATATAAAAATTAAATTAGAAACCAAGCATTTAGAAAGTCGCAGCCAATATACTGGTTATCAACAAATACAAAAAGCTCCTAAGGACCAAGTGAAAATAACTTTTACCAGTTCTTATGGTACATTTGCTTTTAGAAGACTGCTCTTTGGTTTATATAATGCCCCTGCTACATTTTAAAGATGTATGATTGTTGTTTTTTGAGATTTAATTAAAAAAGGAATTGTTTTTGGACATCAAATTTCAGAAAATGTAATGAAAGTAGACCCTGCAAAAACTCAAGTGATCGCTAATTACCTTACCTAACAAGTGTGAGGAAAATTAGGATTTTTTTAGGACATGTTGTATCTACAGACGATATATTAAAGATTTTTCAAAAATTGCTAAGCCTTTATGACATTTACTTGAAAAAGATGTAATTTTAATTTTGGGATGAGTGCCTAAAAGCTTTTGAGTTATTAAAAGAAAAAATAGTCACGACACTAGTTATTATTTCACTAGATTGGGAAAAACCTTTATAAATTAATGTGTGATGTAAGTGATTATGTTGTTGGGGCTATTTTAGGACAAAAGTAAGATAAGATTTTCAAAGTAATCTACTATGCTAGTAGAACTCTTAATGAAGCTCAAATTAATTTTACAACAACTAAGAAAGAGTTATTATCATTAGTATATGCTTTCGATAAATTTAGATAATATTTAATTGGAACTAAATGTATTGTGCATACTGATCATTCTGCCATTAAGTCTTTAATTAAAAAGAAGGATGCAATACCAAGACTTATAAGATGGATTCTTCTTTTGCAAGAATTTAAATTTGAAATAGTAGAAAGAAAGGGAGCTGAGAATCAAATTGTTGATCATCTGTTGATACACTAAAATAATATACTATTTTAAGTACATATTTTATGCATATTTTTTGTGATCTTGCACTTTAAGGAAGGGTATTTTCATATTTTTATTGCAGGTATATTATTTTATAACATTTGGAGAAAAAAAGGCAAAAAGGACGAAATTTCGAGCCAAAACAACAAATTTTGGGATTCTGGAGCATGATGTGTGATGCACCCTTACTGTGTGTTTTATGCAATTCAATTCCCCTAAGGCGGTGCCAAAAACTTGACATGACCCGTAATTACGCAGTAATTTAGCTTTCAAAAGACGACCAAAAACTTGACCCAATTTATATTTAGTAACTAATATGCAAAATTAAAATGTAATAAAATATAGAAAATATTTCACACACTATTGGTTCTACGTAAGCTCATGTATCGCTTCAAGTAATATAAGACTTTCTTTGAATACCCAGTATCAAACCCACGAAGAAGCGAGGAAAGAGGTCCTTAGTCAAATTTTAGTCTACTACTATTAGTCATTAGTTTGGAATGTCGATTAAAATGATATTTTATTTAGTAAATACTCCTAAATGCGAATGTTAAATGTGAGGATAGTAACTATTCCTAAATATAAATATTAATTTTAAAGATAACCCTTTCTGGATGAATTAGTTTGGAGAATTTTAAGATGTTAAAAACTACTATTCTTATGTAGTGAATTGGATAATGTAAAGAAATGGTTTGCATTAAATATTGTATGTTCTAAATAAGAGCAATTTTAATTCTTTACCCTGATTCAGTGTTATAGAAAATCATTGGTTAATCTTAAGTTTAGTCCCTAAATTTGTGGTTAGGTTGGGAGGATACTGGCTCTCACCCCATAGCTCCCACTTCCCTTCCCATGAAGGTTAATGCTCGCTTTAGTTCTTAAACTCTAAGACCAATTAGGGGATTTTAGTCTGTCACCCTAAAATCTCCAATTCTACGCCCAACAATATATATATTTCATTATTTATTTGCATTAAACCCTCATGAACTTCACCATTCATGGAATTTGAATGTGGTTCTAGTTTGTTTAGAATTACACTGCCCTCTCTGGTCGTAATGTAATTACAACAAATTTTAACACTACAATGGGCATTTATTGTTATGTAAATGAAGTTCAAGTAATAACAATCATATTTATAATTGAAACTTTTTTTAGCATACATCCCAATATCCTAAACATGAATCATACTCTTTGCAATAGAAAAGTAAAAGGAAAATAACGTCATAATCTTCTCATGCCACTACTTCCAAAAAAGAAGAAAGAGTAAGAGAAACACATCATAAAGCACGAAGAAAACACAATGAAAAACTTCATTAAATTAAAATAAATCCACTATATAAGTGTATAAAAAATCATAAGATAATGAAGAACACAATACTGAGCTTTTTCCCATGAAAGAAAGATGAAAATCTCTCCCACAACGTCTCCCGCTGATCCATGCAATGCAAGAAAATTCCCTCACAGATTCTATGAAAATCACCTCACCAACTCTTGTCGACACTATTTTGTATTTGTGGGGTTGCCCGTAAGAAGCTGTCGGCCACCGGAATCGAAATTTTGTTGCCTGCTTCAGAAGGACGTTTTAATTTACACACACACACACACACACACACACACACACACAGATATATATATATATATATATATATATANCTTACCTTAAACCTTGTATCTACCCGAAGGATAAACACACAACTTGAGAATGAGGCTCGATCAAATAAACCAAAAAAAGTAAGACATCCAACTGGTCTGCGAAACCTTTATATTTACCGATAAGTTCCCATATTTAATATAAAGAATTAAATAGGGTTATTTTATGTTGGGTTCGGACATGCTTCCTATAAGGGCAAGCCCTTATTGTTAATTACATCTCAAATAACCAAAGTTACCTAAGAAGAATCTCGATAAAAATCAGGAAATATTATCTTCAAGGAGTTTCAAAGAGTAGGACTCTTTAATGAGATCGGACAAAGAGGTGTGATTGGAACATTTTGTTGTAGAGTCCAAATGAGGAAGAACTAGGGGATGTCATGGATCCAGAGGAGAACCTCAGTGACTTCCGAAGCTATCCTAATGTTGGGCTTTTGTTTTGAGGAAAAAGGTTTAAGTGTTTCATCCTGCCAATTTTATTAGTTATGGCTTACATTTGTGTGAAACTATCACAAAAATAGTCTGGAAGATGTGTGGATTTAGGTCATGACAAATGATAACTTCGGAATCCAAAAACGAGTTAGGGCTTATATTGTATATAGGGGCTGTACAAAAGCCTAAAGATAAGGTGAGGATTTACATTGCATAAGAAAACAACCTCGGAGTCCTATAGTTTTGTTGTTTAAGTCTAAGGAAGGAAGATTGGTTTAGTTGAGGAAGACAGATTTTGCTATTGAAGATGGTCGTGCTGCCCACCATGCTAGCTCCAAGCTCCCTGCCGTGACGAGTTTAAGTTTTCTGGTGTGTCAAGTTATCATGTCAAATCAGGTGGCCTTATGGTTGAAGTTCTTTGAATTTTATAAGGGCATACTAAAGTTGATTAGAGTGACACCGGTTAGGATCCTATGATTCCCTCTTTCCAGCATCACTATTTTCAATTGGATTCACTTAGTCCAAATGAACTCACTAAACTTAACTTAATGAGTTCCATAATTTCATTTAGACTGTGGGAAGCCTTGTTAGCAACCGTAGGTTACCTCCTCCGAGGGATTCCCGATCATCCGATAGAGATGTCTTAGTTTAGTTGAGGTTGTAGTTTTGTATGATGTTTGTGATTAAATTTTGAGTTGTTTTATATTTTGAATGTTGTGGGGGTGAATTTTATCTTGGTTGTTTTTAATTTTGGTTTTGTGTCTATCCTGATAGTTTTAGTTTTCATGCAGGGTGTCATCGTTGTTTAGCATGCAAGTTTACAGGTATAAAAGTACAGTATGAAAGTACAAGAAAGACAACACTGAAAACTGTAAAAGCGTACGCGAGTCTTCTCATTCCACCACCTGAAACTCAAAAGACATGTTAAGGCAGTTTATATGAAACAGGGAAGTAAAATTTTTGGTAGTTTTCCTAACCCTATGTCATACTTTTACGGGTCCTTAGGAGTTTAATTAAGGATGACTTTATTAAGCAAGATATATTAAGTTTAGTAGATCTCTGAGTTGTCCAACAGAACTAGAGAAAGAAGCATACCCATGCTACTTTCTCACTTTCTGGTGGAAAATCCCGAGTTCTTTTAAACTTATTATGTTGCTTAATAATTCATCCTATAAAACACCCTAATGCTCAGTGAACACTGATGTCTCAATTATCTCTAAGAATAGGTTAATTATCACTTGTGATTCAATTTAAGAATTATGTGGGTGAAGACCCTTAAAGAGGCAAGTTCGTGTTGTTGGAACACTTAACCAATTTTAACCCTAATTGAGCTTGTTGTGTTTGAAAGATGTTTTAATTTTCAATGATATTTACTTTTCTAATCCTCATTTAAACGAAACTTGATTTAGCCTAAGTCACTACTAAGCCCTTAAAACTCAGATGAGTGTCTTAATTAGCTTTGAAAACATTAAGCTTTAGTTGGTCATAATTCATGATTTGAACTTTGTTTGAACCTCAAGATAGGAGTATTAAATTGATTAATTATTGACTTCAAAAGTCATACCCTTAAGTCCAAGATTCATTTTATTTTAATAAACTCCTAAATTTTAATAATTTAGAAATTTATTGACTTATCTTTTTCAATTAAGAAGGTGAGATTGGTTTCAACCAATTAACCCCTTTATGTTTCAAACATCAAATGAGGTTACCCATTTCCCTTCTTGAATTAAGCCTAAATGTTAATTAAGGCTAAATTCCAAAATTACACATTTGCCCCTAAGGCTCTATCACTTCATAATTTGTCAAATTCAATTCAAATGACTTTGGAAATTTTATCCAAACTCATTCGTGGGTCAATTAGGACATCAGAGGGGAAAATGTGATTTTTCAAAATTTAAATTAATTTATATAATTATTTTCATGCAAAATTATGATTTTTTAAAGAAAATTCCTAACTTAACCAAGGTAAATTATAATCACTTGAAATTTTTACTAGAGGTAAATTTTGACCAGAGAAAACTTCAGACCATATTTCATGATTTTTTGAATTTTATTTAAATTAATACAATTATTTTAAGTTATGTGATATTTATAATATATAAAATATTTTAAATGGGAGAAATTAAGTTTTGTATTTTTGAAAAGTCTCGCTGAGGTTAGAGAACTTAGAGGAGAAGATTTTATATTTTTTTGAGTTTTATTTGATTTATTGGGATTATTTTAATGAGAACTCATTTTTAGCCTTTAAAAATCATTTTTAAGTTTTAAAATTCAATATCTTTATATAGAAAATCAGGAAAAAAATTCTAATTGTTCTTAAGTGATTAGGAAGTAATTTAGAATATTTCTATGAGTTTTATTTTTTTTGTGATTTTTAGGGATTTTTTTTAATTATTTAAATATTAAAAATAAGCTAAAAATCAAGTTTTTATTTTAAATATCATTTTATTATTTAAATATTTAAAATAGGCTAAAAATCAAGTTTTTATTTTAAATATCATTTTATTTTTAAAAGTACCCCTGATCATAGAAAACTCAAAAAACAAAGTTTCATAATATTTTGGGTTGTATTTAGATTTTTAAAAATCATTTTGGTGCCAAAAATGTTATTTATCTTTAAAAATCAACTTAGGTTATTAAATGAACTCAAAATATTTTAAAATTTTTATAATGAGTTATCTGGACCCTAAAACATAGTGGAGATTTAAAATCAAGTCATTTAAATATTTATGTTTTCCGAAATTAATTAACTTAATGATTTAGAGTTAACGAAAATTAAGTACATTTTAAATGACTTGACCCATGAAATTATTTCCAAAAGCTTCTCTAGTCATGATGGCCCTCCCAAAATTTTCTTGGAATTCTCCAATCAACATGATAATTTTCATGATTATTTTAAGGAAATAATGTGCAAAAACTTGAAAAATATGGATCTCTGTATAGGGACTTCCTCTAACTTTAGAAAATTAAAGGGTATTTCCCTTGACGGAGGTCACAACATGCCAAAATTTCAAGCCAAGGTTATGTGTCAATATGCATGGAGAATCAAATGATTCAAAACAGTGTTTAATTAATTAAAAATAAAATATAAATCAAATGGACTTGAAGTTTATTCCACATTGTTCTCCTCTGTTCATTGAGTAAGAGAGTTTTTTTTATATTATTCTTGTGATTTTTCTACATAAAGTTATGAATCTTCTAAGTTAAGGGTATTTAAATAAATAGGAGAATGCCCTATTTATCTATTTAAACCGCGCATGCCACCTCAACCTATGACGGCTCTGAAGCTCCACGCGACACGCTTCCATTTGACGTCGCCATCCATCTCAACGCTGACTCGGCCCGATGTTTATGTCCCGAAGCGTCGTCCGGCTCGATCTCCTCCATCCATTTGATACACGCTCCATCAAACGACACCCCATCATCGTCCCCGATAAAATTATCCCGTGACCGTCCACACTAAAACCCTAAGATCTCAGCCTAAACTCAACCCAATCACTTCAGGTTTGATCCTATGGAATCGTCTAGGTGAGACGAACACATCCATATGGTAATCATGCAACTAAATAAAGCCTACTTAAATGGAGAATTGAAATAGGGTCGGGATGAAATGAGGTTTTATACCTTTTCTCTGAGAAGTGAAGCTTCAATCAGAGGGTCTTGGCACGTTCGTTGGAGTCTAAGGAGATTAGGGATTTAGTCCTTGGTCTCGGTGTAAGGCCTAGGTGTGAATTCGATCACGACCGGACTTCAGTGTTGGTCTAGAGCTATGGTAGAGGCTCGGTGGAAGGGGGACATGATGGGGTTTTAACTTCTTTCACTGTTGTGAAGGTGTGGGTAGAGTTAATTTGGGTTTGGTGGACTGTGGAGGTATATTGAATTATGTCATGGTTTGAAAATGAGAATTCGGAATTGGTTAGAATGCACTGAGGGGATCTTAAGAAAGCTCTGCGTGAAGTTTGGAGAGGCCTCTCTAAGGAAATTTTCAGCACACCCCCCATGGCAGTGGAGGTGAGTTTTTATAAAAATGGCCCTGGGGTGGCTATCAAGGCATAAGTTTGGGTGCATTGTGGTGCTTAGGTGGAGGGCAGAGGAGCTCTAGCAATTGGTTTGGCTGAGCTGGCCTCTAGGTTTGATTTGGGTGAGGTGCCATGGGGGTGGCTCTTGGTTTTAANCGCAACTGTTAGGAATGCAAGTGGAGGGTAGGATATTCCACTTTACAATTCTCTTTATCATCCACTTTATCATCGGGGGTAACGAATCCACTTGGTCGTATCTGAGGATCCCAGGCAGATTCCCCTGTCTGTCGTTTGTAAAATTGTAGCAACATCCACATTTGAGGGTGATTCTTCCCTTTCCCCGCATCCATTTCTTCGGCTCGGAATATGTTCTTTCCATGAGAAGGCCTGCTCGACCTCTATATCTCAAATCGAAGATGCAGTCCAAGATGCTTCTTTCATCAGTTTCAGAGAAAACCCTGATATATAACTCTAGGCCTTTCAATATGTTGATAAACTTTCCTTGAACCTCTTCATAGAACTCAAATTTTCTTTTGTTTACCTTCCTTATTTTGTAGTATTCTACCATTCTGAGAGTTGGCAGTTGCCTGGGGCGTTCCTTTCTCCGGGCCTCGGTGGGAATCCAAACCGGTGCTGGCCGATCCGGAATATGAGATTCAGCCTCAAGCGGGATGTATGATCCTGGGCTCCGCGATGCGCATTGATCTGTACCTAGTGGGACATACGGCTCATTTGCCACAAAATCTGGAGTCTGAGACTCGTTGGTGCTTGACGTGTATTCTTCTAAGGTGCTGAAATGTTGTAGATGTAAAATGTTGCAGTCCGGGCATTCTACAAATGTACCTGTGATTGATGTCTTGACTGGTATCTCGACATTGCATGTTGGGCAACCTCTGCACAAGATATCTGGGACTGGGGGTGCATCTGATCCTGTCAGAAATCCTTATTCTTTATCTGTAGTGGGCAAGCTGGTAGAAGTCTCTCTTAGATTTGGATCGTAGATATGTCCCTCAGGAATGGGGGTAAGAAAACTGCTTACATTTCTCTGGCGCTTGCGTTCTTGTCGCAGAAAGGCCCTTTGTTTCTTTCGGCTTGCGTTTCTGCGTTGTGTTCTGCGGAGTGGAGTATTTGGTAGTTATTCACTATGGGCAGCTATTAAGCCCCTTGCTGGAGTAGCTATCATGGAGGGCAGTCGGCTGGGCCCCTCCATNCAATGACTGTAGTGTAGTTAATTTGGTGGCCTTAGGGTGGTTATGTCACATTTAGTGTGTGGGTCCAAGTGGGTGCAAATGATCAAAACTTAGGTTTGGGCTAAGTTAGACATGTCAATTGGCTCAATTGATTATTTAATTTGGTGTAGATGATCATAAGGAACAACTTTGGTGAAGGATGGAAGTGGCTTTGAGTTCAATTGAAAGGTCAAATTGAAGGAATTTTGAACTTTAATCAATTTGGTCATGTTGGGCTATGCTTGGGTCTAGCTTGGGTTAGCCTTTGGCTAAGTCCAAATTGATTGTTATAAATGGTCAATAGGGACCTAGTGAAGATTTTTCAATATGAATTGGATGCCAATTTGGGGGTTAAGGCAATCAATTGGGTGAAATTTGGGGACTTAGCCAATTTGGGGCTAAATTTGGGAATCTTGGATTTAGGCCAAAATCAAATGGATTTGAGGCTTCAACAAGGTCAATTGATGATTGATTTTGATGTATAAGAATGTTATCAAGGTTTTTAAACATCAATTTGGGCCAATTGACTAGGCTATGGGTTCAATTTGGTGAGATTAGGTCATATGGTCAAAATTGGGGTTTGACTCAAATCAAAATTGGGTTCAAATCATGGACGAGGTCATATGGTCAAAATTGGGGTTTTGACCCAAATCAAAATTGGGCTCAAATCATGGACCAGGTCATATGGTCAAAATTGGGGTTTTGACCCAAATCAAAATTGGGCTCAAATCATGGACCAATAATATGGTCAAAATTGGGGTTTTGACCCAAATCAAAATTGGGCTCAAATCATGGACCAATTTGAGCTAGATTTGGTTTAGTTTAGTCATATAAAAATCGAGTTTGAGTTTGGGATTGGAATTGGGGTCAATTGAGATCAACTTGGTGGACATTTGAGTTGGACTTGGGGAGATTTGGGTCTTTAAAGGGCAATTTGGGGATTTTGGTTAAAGATGGTTAGATTGGCCAAATTGGGTCATGTGGTAGTTGAGAGAAATGAAATTGGAAATATTTGGGATTTATTGAGATTTTCTAGGAATTTTTCGAATTTTTGGAATTTTGGGTCCAAGAGGGGCATTTTGGTGATTAGGGGGTGTTTTAGGGGTAAAAGGCCAAGATGGGTATTTTGGTAGCGTTGAGGTACCAATCATCACCAATAAGGCATGGACCAAAGGAAACCCCATTTTGGGTCCTCTACATAGTGGTCTTAGCTTAACCATAGCCCTAGGGCTAGAAGGTTTAGCGGAGCATCTACATGAGTATCCCAAAAGATCAAGGGATCCAGACTAGAAATTTGAGTTCATGGTTGTGAGTGATTGTGAGTACAAATAAGTTTAGTGAGTGCCTTAGCTCCAGACCAACACCCAAGGACAACCTTAAGGTCTAGCAATCCTAAGGGTGACTCATCTAGAGTTTCCCCCACAGTGACCCCACCTACTAATTATTTAGAGGTTGAGAGCAACATGTGGAACTTCAAGTTGAGTGGAGAAGAGGGTAGAATTTATAATGGTGAGGGTTCCATGTCTAGTTTTCTAGGAATAGTCAACAGGAAAAGTCCTTTGGCTAGACCCTAGGCTACTAAAGAGGAAAAACTAAACCTCAACCAAAAATGAGGTCAACAATATTTCCCTTGATAGAGGCTACAACATGCCAAATTTTCAAGCCAAGTTGATGTGTCAATATGCATGGAGAATGAAATGATTCCAAACAGTGTTTAACTAATTAAAAATAAAATATGCATCAAATGGACTTGAATTTTATTTCACATTGTTCTCCTCAGTTCACTAAGCAAGAGGAGGGTTTTTTTATTTCATTTTTGTGATTTTTCTACACAAAGTTATGAATTTTTTAAGTTAGGGCTATTTAAATAAATAGAAAAAAGCCCAATTTATCTATTTAAACCGTGCGTGCCACCTCAACCTACGATGGCTCCGAAGCTCCATGCGGGGCGCTTCCATTTGACGCCGCCATCCACCTCAGCGCTGACTCGGCCCGCTGTTTATGTCCCGAAGCATCGTCCGGCTCGATCTTCGCCATCCATTTGATACACTCTCGATCAAACGAATCCCCGTCATCATTCCCGATAAAATGATTCCGTGACCGTCTACACTAAAACCCTAAGATCTCATCCGGAACTCGACCAAATCACCTCGGGTTTGGTATTATGGACTCATCTAAGTGAGACGAACACATCCTTACGGTAATCATGCAATTAAATTAAACCTAATTAAATGGAGAATTGAAATAGGCTTGGGATGAGGTGAGGTTTTATACCTTTGCTCTGAGAAGTGAAGCTTTGATCAGAGGGTCTTGGTACATTTGTTATGATCCAAAGAGGCTAGGGATTGATTCTCTGGTCTTGATGTAAGGCCTAGGTATGAATTCGATCACGGTTCGCTTTGGGTGTTGGTCTAGAGCTTTGGTAAAGGCTCTATGGAAGGGGGATTTTATCAAGCTTTGGCTTCTTTCACTGTTGTGAAGTTGTGGGTCGAGTTAATTTGAGTTTGGTGAACTTTGAAGGTGTATTGGATTCTATCCTGGTTTCCGGCAAGGTTTCAAGCTTAAAATTGAGCTCCGGAAGTGAGAATTGGTGAGGGAAAATGGTGGAATGCACTGAGAGGATCTTAGGGAAGCTCTTTGTAATTTTTGCAGAGTCCTCACTAAGGATATTTCAGCACACCTCCCACGGCCATGGAGATGAGTTTTTAAAAATATGCCATGGGGGTGGCTCTCAGGGCATAAGTTTGGGTGCATTGTGGTGCTTAGGTGAAGGGCAAAGGAGCTCCATCAATGAGTTTGGTTGAGCTGGCCTCTAGGTTTGATTTGGGTGAGGTGCCATGGGGGTGGCTCTTGGTTTTAAGCTTTTTCAGCCACTAGGTTGGCCGACTGGACAGGGGGAGGAAGCTAGGAGCTCAAGGAACCCAGGGGAATATGTCACAACAATTTAGTGCAATGATACCTAAATTTTGGTAAGGATATCTTAAGCACATGCATTTTTGGTCCATGGCTTGATTTAAGTGGTTTCATGGTGTTTGGACTAGTCCCTAAGTCCAAATAATGGTTGTGATGGAGTTAAGTTTGTGACTTTAGGGTGGTTGGGTCACATTGAGTGCATGGGTCCAAGTAGGTGCAAATGACCAAAACTTGAGTTTGGGCTAGGTTAGCCATGTCAATTGTCCACAATAAATGTTAAACTTGGTGTAGATGATCATAAGAAACAAATTTGGTGAAGAATGGAAGAGATTTTGAGCTCAATTGAAGTGTTAATTTGAGGGAATTTTGATTTTTAGTCAATTTGGTCATGTTGGGCTAGGCTTGGGTCTAGCTTGGGTTAGCCTTGGGCTAAGGCCAAATTGATTGGTGTAAATGGTCAATAAGGATGCCATGAAGAATTTTCAACTAGAATTGGATGCCAATTTTGGGGTTAAGGCATTCAATTGCGTGAAGTTTGGGGACTTGGCTAATTTGGGGCTAAATTTAGGAATTTTGGATTTATGCCGAAATCAAATGGATTTGAGGATTCACCAATGTCAATTTATGGTTTATTTTGATGTATAGGAATGTTATGAATATTTTTCAACATTAATTGGGGCCAATTGACTAGGCTATGGGTTTAATTTGGTGAGATTAGGTCATATGGGTTAAAATTGGAGTTTTGACCTAAATCAAAATTGGGCTCAAGTCATGGGCCAATTAAGCTTGTATTTAGTCTAGATTGGTCATATCAAGAGTTAATTTGAGTTTATTATTGGAATTGGGGCCAATTGAGATCAAATTGATGGACAATTGGGTAGAATTTGGGAAATTTGGGTGCTTAAAGGTAAATTTGGGGGTTTTGGTTAAAAATGGTCAAATTGGCCAAATTGGGTCATGTGGGAGTTGAGAAAAATGAAATTGGGCATATTTGGGATTTAGTGAAATTTTTTGGAAATTTTTGGGATTTGGCTATGGAGGGGTAACTTGGTAATTTGGGGGTATTTTAGGGGTAAAAGACCAAGATGGGTATTTTGGTAGAGTTGAGGTACCAACCATCACCAACAAGCCATGGACCAATGGAAACCCCATTTTGGGTCCTCTACATAGTGGTCTTAGCCAAACCATAACATTAGGGCTGGTACGTTTAGGGGACCATCTACATCAGTATCTCAAAAATATCAATGGGTCTAGGCTAGAAATTTAAGTTTAGGGTTGTGAGTGATTGTGAGTGTAGATGAGTGTAGTGAGTGCCTTAGCTCTAGAACAACACCCAGGGTCAATCCTAAGGTCCAGCAGTCCTAAGGGTGACTCATCTTGAGTTTCCCTTATAGTAACCCCACCTACTAAGTGCTTAGAGATTAGGACCAATATGTGGAATTTCAAGTTGAGTAGAGAAGAATGTAGAATTTCTAATGGTGAGGGCTCCTATCTAGTTTTCTAAGAATAGTCAATAGGAAAGTCCTATGTCAAGACCTTAGGCTACTAAAGAGGAAAAACTAAACCTCAACAAAAAGTGAGGTCAACAAATGACCCCCACTAGGTGTGGTGTGCTTGACAGGCACACCACGTGTATTAGCGTTGACTGACGAGATCAACAAAAACAAATACAATCTCCTAAATCAACAGACCTGAAAATATGTGTAGGGTTGTGTGTGTGATTTGTTTCTGCTGAGGATATTAGCAGATGATCGTATGATTGAAATCAAGGAGTAGGGACTCTCGCTGGGGATTGGAGAGCGAATTTCGAGTTGTGAAATTTCAGAGAGTTCCAAAAGATGGGAGTCAGTATGTAAGTGCTGACCCGAGGTGGAAATTGACATTTAAGTATCAATTATGAAAAGATAAGAAGGGTTGGAATTTAGGTACCGACCTCAAAAGATGAGAATCAGAATTTAGGTACTGATTCGAAGATGTGAGAATTGAAATGTAGGTATCAATCCGGAGAAGAGAGTCGATATTTAGGTATCGACCTTGAAATGCGAGAATTGAAATGTTGGTATCAATTCAAAGATGAGAGAATTGAAATCTAAGTATCAATTCCGAGAAGATAGTCAAAATTTAGGTATCGACCTCGAAATGTGAGAATCAAGATTTAGGTGTTGATTCAAAAATGAGAATTGAAATGTAGGTATCGATCCTGAGAAGAGAGTCAAAATTTATGTATCAACCTCGAAATGTGAGAATCAGGATTTAGGTACTGATTCGAAGATGTAAGAATTGAAATTTAGGTATCGATTTTAAGAAGAGAGTCAAAATTTAGGTATCGACCTCGAAATGATGAGAATTGAAATGTAGGTGTCATTTCGAAGATGTGAGAATTGAAATGTAGGTATCAATTCGAAGAAAAGAGTCAAAATTTAGGTATCGACCTCGAAAGGTGAGAATCAGAATTTAGGTAATGATTCAAAAATGTGAGAATTGAAATGTAAGTATCAATTCAAAGATGAGAGAATTGAAATGTAGGTATCAATTCACAGAAGAGAGTCGAAATTTAGGTATCGACCTCAAAATGTGAGAATCAGGATTTAGGAACTTATTTGTAGATGTAAGAATTGAAATGTAAGTATCAATTTTAAGATGAGAGAATTGAAATATAGGTATCAATTTCGAGAAGAGAGTCGAAATTTAGGTATCGACCTCGAAATGTGAGAATCAGGATTTAGGTATTGATTCGAAAATGAGAATTGAAATGTAGGTATCAATCCCGAAAAGAGAGTCAAAATTTAGGTATCGACCTCAAAATGTGAGAATCAGGATTTAGGTACTGATTCGAAGATGTAAGAATTGAAATTTATATAGAGCCCGTGGTGTTGAATTTGAAGAAGTGTATTATGTGGAAAGGTTGACTTTGTTGAAGAAGATTCGTAGAACTTTTGGGGTTTTGTGCAGAATACAAAATTTTGCGGGGATTAAAGAGAGTTAATGCAAATAAAGATGGTTGTGTCGCGCACACAAAGAGTAAGAAACTCTGAAAATGAGAGAATCCACACAACAGATTTTTATCTCATTTAATTTTTCAAAATGTGTCTTTAAAGTTTTAATTTTAATTGGTTGATTTTCAAAAGAAATTTATTTTGTTTTTCATTAATTGGTGATTACTTTCTTTTAAATTTTATTTATTGTTAAGAATTTGTTGTTTCATTCTTTGTTCATTGAAATTTGGAACCAACGCGTGGTTCGTGGCTTTTATCCCTCGCACAAAAAGGTAACTGACAAAAAGGCACAATTTGAGAGAAATTTTCATTAATTTGCTTCAACAAAGATGTCATAAATCAAACATAGGGTAACGCCTCAAAAAGTTACATTGTGTAGTCCATGTCAAAATATATCGAGAACATCTCATGATATGAATGCATTATAGACTGAATACATAAGATACATGTCATGTTGTTAAAAGAAAGTAAGTGAACCCTCTGTGTCAGGTATGCTGAGCTCTTGATCAAGCAGACCTTCTAAGTCATGCTCCATGATAAGAGTTCCCTTTGCATGTACTTAGAGGTACAACCTTCTCACAGCTCTTACGGAAATTACTCCTCCAATTTTGGGTCCTGCTGGAATCCATATGGCATTTTACTGTCATCCATCCTGCGGAATGTCATAGACACCCTACGGTGTCGTACTCCAGGAATGCAATGTTTGGCAACGTCTACACCGTTGACCTTGAGAATAAGTACCGAACCGACTAGAAGAGGAATCTCCACAGAACCTCTGAATTCACCAGGGCCGACGATATCGATTTCTTTCCCAAATAAAATATTGCTTTTACTCATGAATGAGACCGTGCAGAAAGGCCTCACAAAATCATGATGGTCAATGTGCGGGGGAATGCAATCACTCTCTTCATAAATATTGATAATGAAACTGTTGGGAATGCAGGTAGCAGGTAGAATATTCTATTTGACCATCCTTTTGGTCATCCATTTTATCATCGGTGGTAGCAGATCTACTTGATCATGTCTAAGGATCCCAGGCGGATTCCCCTGTCTGTCATTCATGAAATTATAACAACAGCCACATTGGATGGTGATTCTTCTCTTCCCTCTCATCCACTTGTTTTCCTTGGAATATGTCATTTCCATGAGAAGGCTCGCTCGGCCTCTGTCTCTTAAATCAAAGATACAGTCCAGAATGCTTCTTTCATCAGTCTCGGAGAAAACCTTGGTGTATAGCTCCAGGCCTTCCAATATATTGACAAACTTTCCCTGAACCTCTTCATAGAACTCGAATTCTCTTTTATTTACTATGCTTATCTTGTAGTATTCTACCATACCTGGGTTTGGTAGCTGTAGAGGGCGTTCCTTCCTTCGAGCATTGGCGGGAACCTAAACTGGTGCTGGTTGATATGGAATATGAGATTTGGCCTCTAACGGGATGTACGACTATGGGCTCCACGGTACATATTGATCCGTCCCCAGCGGGACATAAGGTTCATCCATCATGAAATCCGGAGTCTGAGACTCATTGGTGCTTGAAGTGTATTCTTCTAATGTACTGAAATGCTATAGATGCAGAACATTGCAACCCTGACATTCAACAAATGCGTCTGTGGCCGATGTCCCGGCCGGTATTTCAACGTTGCATGTCGGGCAACCCTGGTACAAAACATCTAAAACTAGAAGTGTGTTTGAATTCGTCACAAACCCTGGTTCTTCTTCTGTGTTGGGTAAGCTAGGAGAAGTTTCTTTCAGTTCTGGATCGTAAATGTGCCCCTTAGGAATAGGGGTGAGCAAGTTGTTCGTCTCTCTTTGACGTTTGCGTTCTTGTCGTAGAAAAGCTCTCTGCTTCTTGCAACTGGAGTTCCTGCATTGCATCCTGCGAAGCGGAGTACTTGGTAGTCATTTGTTATTGGTGGCTATTAAGCCTTCAGCAGGGGTATCTACCATGGAGGGCAGACGACTGGGCCCCTCCATTGAATCTCGCTCTATTATCACATTCTTGCCTTTGCGTGATACATTATCTTTATTGTTCACTCTCAGTAGTGAAGGAAGTCCCTCTTTCTCTTTGCAGCTGACTAAGTTCATTAGAGGACCCTCGTAGTCCATGTCAACTTGGTTGAAATCCACGTTGAAGTCTATGGTACCGCCTTGCGGCGCCATCTTCTCATTTAATGCGAGGTTCCAGCCATCCTGGAAAGAAAAGATCAGCAGCTGTCCCGACATTTTTCTGTAGACGACAGGAAAAACGTCAGTGGCCTGAAACTTTTCATGAACAAGAACAAAATAAAGTATTTATTAAGGTAAATTTTATTTTGTTATGGGTTTGAATAATTTTATGTATGAGTTTTATTTAATTAAAAGTGGAAAGATGAAAATTTAATGTTTAAAAATATTTTTCTCAAAATTTTTCATTATATTGAGGTTAATTACAAAATTTGGACCCGGTCATAGACATTTGGCCATATAGATAACCCCAAAACAATCAAAGTTTCCAAAATTTTAAAGTAAGCAGAGGCAAGCGGCGTCTGGTTGCGTAATAAGTTTTCAGAAATTGTTCGTTTATTGGTAACATGGGTCTTTCGTCCCCAAAGTCCACTAACTGGTAGGCTCCTTCTGTGTAGACCTTTTCAATGACAAATGGTCCCTCCCAAGTTGGCTCGAATTTTTCACCTATTTTATGGCGTGCAAGAATAGACCTTTTGAGCATAAGTACGAGGTCATCAATTTTGAATGTTCTTGGGCAGACCAATTTGTCATGGGCTTGTACCATCTTTGCCTGGTAAAGCTCCAAATGTTGTTGTGCTTCTAGTCGTTCCCCTTGAGACTCTCCAGTTCTTCAAGTCTGAGTATTCCGCATTCTTCCGTTGTGAGTTGGTTATTAACGACGACTCTGAGAGATGGTGTCTGGACTTCTAGCGGTAGCACAGCCTCGGACCCATACACAAGCATATAAGGTGTGCATTGTGTGGGAGTCCTGAAAGTCGTCCGGTAGGCCCACAAAGCTTCTAATAGCTTGTTGTGCCAATCCCTTTTGTTTCCATCCAGTGTTTTCTTCAAAATCTGTACCAATTTTTTTTAAAGCCTCAGCCAGGCCATTTGCTCTGGGATAGTAAATCGTTGAGTATCTCCAATCTATCCCATGTCTTCTGACAAAATTGTTGATCTTTGTACTCCTGAAAGCTGTCCCATTGTCGGAAATTATTCCTTGCGGTATTCCGAAATGGTAGACGACTTGGCTTTTGAAAAATTGAAGGAGTTGTTGTGTCGTAACCTCACGTAATAGTACTGCCTCTGCCCATTTGGAGAAGTAATCTGTAGCGGCAAGTATGAACTTGTGTCCTTTGGAAGATGAAGGGTCTATCAGACTTATTATGTATGTGCCCCAACACTCGAATGACTACGAGGCAACTGTTGGGTGTAGCACATTTGGAGGCTGGTGCAAGACCACCCGATTCACTTGGCATTGGTGACATTTTTTGGTTGTATCCATGCAATCGGCCATCAATGCTGGCCAATAATACCCGAGTCTTTGATCTTCATTTTCATTTTCAGCCCTGACTGGTGAGCGCCACACAATCCGGGATGTACCTATTTGATAATATTATATGCTTTGGATCTGCTCAAACACCGTAGTCACATCCGGTTGAATGATATTCTGTAGATAACATTTCCAATCAGGGTGTAAGACATATCCCTCCTTGTGATGTGGTGCGCCTCAGACTTGTCTTCTGGAAGCTTTCAAGTATGCAAATATTCTATTAATGGCCTGCGCCAATCTTCGTTGATGTCTGCAATTGTATTTATGGTTTCTTCTTTTCCAAGCTTGTGTAGAGTTTTGAAGTTGATTCGAGACAAGAACCGTCTTCCTTGCACTGTGACTTCAATGGAATCCTCCGGGGGACACGCCATTTCCTTAGCAAATTTTGCTAAAGCGTCGGCATGAGCATTATCACCCTTAGGAATTCTATAGAAAGTCACATCGGGAATTTGCTCCAGGAGCTTCACCGTGTACTGATGGTATTCTGCTAATCTGGGTTTCAAAATTATGTATTGTCTGGCGACTTGCTGGATGACGAGTTGGGAGTCGCTATAGATGACAATGCTTGTTATATCCATTGAGATTGCCATTTACAATCTGGTGATTAAAGCTTTGTGTTATGCTTCACTGTTAGTGCACGACTCTGTCAGGTGATATGAGAACCTCAACACACCCTTATCTGGCGTGATAAGGATCAAACCAGTTCCTGCTTTGCTTGGTATAATTGTGCCTGACCCTTTGTCTTTTCTGGCTGATGAAGCACCATCAAAGTACATTTCTCAGTGTTGCGCATTGGAGAAGTCCATTTATTGTATTTGCTCATCTACTAACTCTTCGTTAAGAGAGGACCCAACTGACAGTGGGTGCGCAGCAAGAAAGTCTGCTAGTACTTGTCCCTTGATAGCACGGAGGAGAACAAAATTTATATCAAATTGTAATAAGATAATCGACTATCTTGCTAAACGTTTGGAAAGTGTTGGTCGGGTCAAAAATATTGCAATGGATTAACTTTCAAGATCAAGGTAATATTATGAGAAAGCATGTAATGTCTAAGCTTTTGGGCAGCAAAAATTAACGCCAGACAATGCTTCTCAATAGGTGGATACCTTACCTTCGTCGGTATTAGACACGACTTAAGTAGTAGAGCGCATTTTCTTTACCCTCCTCATTAACTTGGGCTAAGAGGGCTCCAAGAGATGACTCAAGTAGCATTTTCTATACCCTCATCATTGACATGGGCTAAGAGGGCTCTAAGAGAGTCATCTAAGGCCGCGGTATAAAGTATCAGAGGTTTCCCTAGGGTAGGGGCTGCTAACAAAGGAGGTGTCATTAAGTATTGTTTAACAACCTCAAAAGCCCGCTGACATTTCTCTTCCCAAATAAATTGGGCATCCTTTTTAATTAATGCCGAGAAAGGCTGACAGCTACATGAGAGATTAGAAATAAAGCGACTCAGATATGCCAACTTCCCTTGAAAGGAACATAGTTGTTTCAAGGTTTTAGCGAGAGGCATTTCTAAGATAGCTTTAATCTTATCCAGGTCGATCTCGATATTCCGATGATGGACAACGAATCCTAAAAATTTCCCAGAGGTAACGCCAAAGGCGCACTTTAAGAGATTCATTTTAAGGTCATATCGTCGTAACCGTTCAAACACGATCCTCAAATTATACAAATGGTCTATTTTCTGTTCACTTTTGATGAACAAATAATCCACGTAGCATTCTACTTGATTGTGAATGAGGTCATCAAAAATCTTTGTCATTGCACGCTGATATGTCGTTCTGACGTTGTTTAGGCCGAACGACATCACTATGTAGCAGAAAGTTTGAATCGGTGTTCTGAAGGCTGTAAGTGTTGCATCATCAGGAGCCATCTTGATTTGGTTGTATCCCGACGATCCGTCCATGAAGGAGAAAATTTCATGTGTTAAGGTGATGTCCACCATCATTTCTGGTATAGGTAGGAACTCATCTTTTGATCATGGCTTGTTCAAATCTTTGAAGTTGACACAAATGCGGATCTGTCCATTTTTCTTTTTAACCGGTACAATATTGGCTAACCACGTGGGGCGTCTATCAATTTTTCACCTCGGTGATGACTTGTTGTTCTATTTCAAGGAGCATTCTTCTGGGAGCTTGTTTTACTGGGGTTACATTCCTGTCCACCTCGAGTTTATGGACCGCAACATCTGCTGACAGTCCTGGCATTTCGTCGTAGCTCCATGCAAAGCAATCTTTGAATTCTACTAATAGTTTGACTAGTTCTGCAGATTCTTTGGATTCAAGTAGAGAACTTATAAATGTAGGTCGGGGTCGTTCTTCAGTCCCGAGGTTAATCTCTTTCAATTCATCGACAGTGGATTTAATTTCTTCCTCAAATTTTGGGGGAGCATCTTCTATTGGTTGATCAGTAGACTCTGGCGGAGCATCTTCTATTGGTTGATCAGCAGAGTCATTCTCTATATCGAGACAATCCTCTTCTGACTCACTAGTAACAACCATGCAAAATTTTAGAGTCATCCTCTACATCGAGACAATCTTTTTCTTACTCATTAGTAACAACTATGCAAAATTCAAAATCATCGACTGGTCCAACTGTACCAAATCCAAGACCTTCTTTTGAATTGGGAGTTCCTCTTTTAGTATTCCACAATTTTTCAAAGAGTTGAAATTTATCTTTTGGCATTTGTTTTGGTAAATTTCCCTGTTGAATTAACTTTTGAACACAAGGCGAGAAGTAACCAAGAGGCAATTCCATTAATTCATTAGAATCAACATCGAAATTTACATGTTCTTTAAGCTCAGTAGAGGTAGAAGCACGGTAAAATTTAATCAGTTTTGAACCAACACTATGTACATCCTTGACCTCTAAACTCTCAATCTTTTGAGGGAGAATCAAAGTGAGGGTCATAGTATCCACATAGTGGTTTATCCGATCATACATTGTTTCATAATCAGAGTAAGGGTCATAGCATTCACATAGTGGTTTATCGGATCATACATTATTTAATATTCATTCTTTTCTATATCTTCTAGGGATATCTCGTACTGAGGTTTCTTTGTTTTGTCATCATTACTTCATCTTTAGATCTATCTTCATCACCAATGTTGATAGTTGGCCTAGTCTGTTCAACAATTAAATTGATCTTTCCTCTCTGCATCCCCAGCCTCAACCTCGGGTGCGTGAACTGGAAGAACCTCCACCAACTCGATGTAGGGGAGTGGTAGAAGGTTGTTGAAGTGGAGTTGTATGGCCTCTTTTTTGTGATCCTTCTGAATCTTTATCTTTGTCTGTCAAAATTTCGCGGGAGAAGACAGTCTTCTTTGGAGGCACGTAGTAGGCAGCATCTTCATGGATACAAACTTCATGCACTGAAAACGGTTGCAGGTCTCCCTTTATGCAATTATCTTGACCATCTTTCCGGTATTTAATGCACTGATGTAAGGATGATGGAACCATGTTATGCTCATGAATCCACGGTTGACCCAATAGAGCGTTAAAAGAGGTCTCGGCATCGATGATATGAAATTTAATGGTTGTTACGAGTTCTCCAAACTTCATAAGTAATGAGATTGATCCAAGGTCTCTTTCTCCCTTTTGGTTGAATCCTCTTAACATCATCTTATCNCAATGAAATTGATCCAATGGCTCTTTCTCCCTTTTGGTTGAATCCCTTAACATCATCTTATCGGGGATGAGCTCCTGAATGTCGAAGTCCAAATATGCTAATGTCCATAGACTCATCAAGTTAAGAGATGCTCCAGGATCCACTAGAACTCTGGATAGTACAAATCTACCAATGTTGACGGAGATATAGAGTCGTCTGTTGTGATCGGCTCAGTCCAAATATGCTAACGTTTGTAGACTCATCAAGTTAAGAGATGCTCCAGGATCCACTAAAACTATGGATAAGACAAATCTGCCAATGTTAACAGAGATGTATAGCGGACGGTTGTGGTCGGCGGTACCGAGCAGCAAGTCTTCGTCTGTAAGGGTTACCCCTGACTGTTCTCTCAATGANAATCAAGTTAAGAGATGCTCCAGAATCCACTAAAACTCTGGATAACACAAATCTGCCAATGTTGACGGAGATGTAGAGCGGACGGTTGTGGTCGGCGGTACCGAGTAGCAAAGTCTTCATTTGTAAAGGTTACCCCTGACTGTTCTCTCAACGAGCAAACTTCATCTGAGGATGTGCTAGCCAACTAATTTAAGAAAATTTATATATCTAGCAAAGCTGTAACCAGAGATTCTCTCATCTCCTTTGACAGGATCAGAGCGTCGTAGATGCTTAATTGGGCCGGCAACTTCCTAAGATGAGCTAGCACGTTGTAGTCTACTTTGTATGATCCTTCGATTTTATGTGAGCTAGCACGTTGTAATCTACTTTGTAAGATCCTCCAATTTTGTCTTGGTTATGTGGTTCTTCCACTGGCGGAGGTGGGGGTATCTCTTCTTGAGTCGTTATCTGTTTTCCTTTGTCTGTTGGAGTTGTTCTTGGTGGTAACACCTTTCCGCTCCTCAAGTTGACTTCTGTGACTTCTTCTTCTTGAGATATCATTGTNATTGATTTAGGTGGTTTCATG
The DNA here is from genome assembly GCA_002079205.1 of Phalaenopsis hybrid cultivar. NCBI lineage: Eukaryota > Viridiplantae > Streptophyta > Magnoliopsida > Asparagales > Orchidaceae > Phalaenopsis > Phalaenopsis hybrid cultivar. Next base: position 39,287 of record JXCR01143551.1, read on the forward strand.
GTGTTTGAACTGGTCACTAGGTCCAACTAATGGTTGTGGTGGAGTTAATTTGGTGGCTTTAAGGTGGTTAGGACTCATTTTGTACATGGGCCCAAGTGGGTGGAAATGACCAAAACTTGGGTTTATGCTAGGTTAGCCATGTAAATTGGCTCAATTGATTGTTGCATTTGGTGTAGATGATCAAAATGAGCAACTTTGGTGAAGAATGAAAATGGTTTTGAGCCCAATTGAAAGGTCAATTTTAAGAAATTTTGCACTTTAATCAATTTGGTCATGTTGGGCTAGCCTTAGGTCTAGCTTGGGTTAGCCTTGGGCTAGGTCCAAATTGATTGTTGTAAATGGTCAATAGGGACCTCATGAAGAGTTTCCAACATGAATTGGATGCCAATTTGGAGGTTAAGGCAATAAATTGAGTGAAATTTGGGGGCTTAGCCGATTTGGGGCTAAATTTGGGAATTTTGGATTTAGGCCAAAATCAAAAGGGTCTGAAACTTTAACAAGGTCAATTGATGGTTGATTTTTATGTATAGGAATGTCATAAAGATTTTTCAATATTAATTGAGGCTAATTGACTAGGCTATGGGTTCAATTGGGTGAGATTAAGTCATATGGTCAAAATTGGGTTTGACTCAAATCAAAATTGGGTTCAAATCATGGACGAGGTCATATGGTCAAAATTGGGGTTTTGACCCAAATCAAAATTGGGCTCAAATCATGGACCAGGTCATATGGTCAAAATTGGGGTTTTGACCCAAATCAAAATTGGGCTCAAATCATGGACCAATAATATGGTCAAAATTGGGGTTTTGACCCAAATCAAAATTGGGCTCAAATCATGGACCAATTTGAGCTTTATTTGGTTTAGTTTGGGTCATAAAAAAAGTTAATTTGAGTTTGGGATTGTAATTGGGGTCAATTGAGATCAAATTGATGGACATTTGAGTTGACATCAAAAGTAAATTTGAGTTTAGGATTGGAATTGGGCTCAATTGTGATCAAATTGATAGACATTTGAGATGGATTTGGGGAATTTTGGGTCTTTAAAGGGCAATTTAGGGATTTTGGTTAAAGATGGTCAAATTGGCCAAATTGGGCCATGTGGTAGTTTAAAGAAATTAAATTGGGAATATTTGGGATTTATTGGGATTTTATGGGAATTTTTAGAATTTTGGGATTTTGGGCCAAAGAGGGGTATTTTGGTAATTAGGGGGTGCCTTAGGGGTCAAATGGCCAAGATGGGTATTTTGGTAGATTTGAGGCACCAATCATCACCAATAAGCCATGGACCAAAGGAAACTCCATTTTGGGTCCTCTACATAGTGATCTTAGCCAAACCATAGCCCTAGGGCTAGTAGGTTTGGGGGACCATCTACATGAGTATCCCAAAAGGTCAAGGGATCTAAACTAGAAGTTTGAGTTCAGGGTTGTGAGTGAATGTGGGTGTAGATGAGTGTAGTGAGTGCCTTAGCTCCAGACCAACACCCAAGGTCAACCCTAAGGTCCAGCAATCCTAAGGGTGACTCAGCTTGAGTTTCCCCCCACCTACTAAGTACTTGAGGTTGAGAACAATATGTGGAACTCCAAGTTGAGTAAAGAAGAGGGTAGAATTTCTAATGGTGAGGGTTGAACCAATATGTGGAACTTCAAGTTGAGTAGAGAAGAGTTTGGAATTTCTAATGGTGAGGGTTCCCCAACATGTGGAACTTCAAGTTGAGTAGAGAAGAGTTTGGAATTTCTAATGGTGAGGGTTCCTACCTAGTTTTCGAGAATAGTTAACAGGAAAAGTCATATGGCTAGACCCTACGCTATTAAAGAGGAGAAACTAAACCTCAACCAAAATTGAGGTCAACAAATGGACCCCCAATAGGTGTGGTGTGCTGGGCAAGCACATCGCGCTTATTGGCGTTGATCAACGAGATCAACCAAAACCAATACCGACTTCTAAGTCAGCAGACCCAGAAGTACGTGTAGAGTTATGTGTGTGATTTGTTTCTGTTGGAGAATTAGCAGTTTGTGTGCTTAATTAAATCGAGAAGTAGGGACTCTTGCTGGGGATTGGAGAGCGGACTTTGAGTTATGAAATTTCAAAGATTTCCAAAGGATGGGAGTCGAGATGTGAGTGTTGACCCCGAGGTAGGAATTGAACTTCAGATATCAATTCAAAAAGAGAGAGAGAGAGAGAGAGAGTCAGAGTGTAAGGACCGACCTCGAATGTAATGAGTCAGAAATGTAGGATTGATTCAGAAATGAGAATTGAAATGTAGGTCAATTCACAAAAGCGAGTGTCGGATTGTAAGGACTGATCTCAAATGTAAAGAATGAAAAATTTAGGACTGATTCGGAAAAGAGAATTGAAATGTAGGTCAATTCTCAAAAGAAGGTGTCGGAATGTAAGGACCGACCTCAAATGTAGAGAATCAGAAATTTAGGACTGATTCGGAAATGAGAATTGAAATGTAGCTCAATTCTCAAAAAAAGGTGTCGGAATGTAAGGACCGACCTCAAACGTAGAGAATAAAAAATTTAAGACTGATTCGGAAATGAGAATTGAAATATAGGTCAATTCTCAAAAGGTGTCGGAATGTGAGGACCAACCTCAAATGTAAAGAATCAGAAATTTAGGACTGATTCGGAAATGAGAATTGAAATGTAGGTACAAATGTGAAGAATCAGAATTTAGGACTGATTCGGAAGTGAGAATTGAAATGTAGGTCAATTTAAAGTGTCGAAATGTAAGGTCCAACCTCAAATGTGAAGAATCAGAATTTAGGACTGATTCGGAAGAATCAGAAATGTAGGACTGATTCAAAAATGAGAATTGAAATGTAGGATTGATTCTAAAGTGTCGAAATGTAAGGTCCAACCTCAAATGTGAAGAATCAGAATTTAGGACTGATTCGGGTGTCGGAATGTGAGGACCAACCTCAAATGTAAAGAATCAGAAATTTAGGACTGATTCGGAAATGAGAATTGAAATGTAGGTGCTCAAAAGAAGGTGTCGGAATGTGAGGACCGACCTCAAATGTAAAGAATCAGAAATTTAGGACTGATTCGGAAATGAGAATTGAAATGTAGGTCAATTCTCAAAAGAAGGTGTCGGAATGTGAGGACCAACCTCAAATGTAAAAAATCAGAAATTTAGGACTGATTCGGAAATAAGAATTGAAATGTAGGTCAATTCTCAAAAGAAGGTGTCGGAATGTGAGGACCGTCCTCAAATGTAAAGAATCAGAAATTTTAGGACTGATTCAAAAATGAGAATTGAAATGTAGGTCAATTCTTAAAAGAGGGTGTCGGAATGTAAGGACCGACCTCAAATGTAAAGAATCAGAAATGTAGGACTGATTCAAGAATGAGAATCAAAATGTAGGTCAATGCTCAAAAGAGGGTGTTGGAATATAGGGTCCGACCTCAAATGTGAAGAATCAGAAAGGTAGGACTAATTCAAGAATGCGAATCGAAATGTAGGTCAATTCTCAAAAGAGGGTGTCGGAATATAGGGTCCGACCTCAAATTTGAAGAACTGGAAAGGTAGAACTGATTCAAGAATGAGAATCGAAATGTAGGTCAATTCTCAAAAGAGGGTGCCGGAATATAGGGTCCAACCTCAATTGTGAAGAATCAGAAAGGTAGGACTGATTCAAGAATGAGAATCGAAATGTAAGTATCAACCCGAAGATGAGAGAATTGAAATTTANTGACCTCAAATGTGAAGAATCAAAAAGGTAGGATTGATTCAAGAATGAGAATCGAAATGTAGGTCAATTCTCAAAAGAGGGTGCCGGAATATAGGGTCC
>JXCR01143555.1:17930-44563 GCA_002079205.1 Phalaenopsis hybrid cultivar
TACATAATTATGAATAACTTTCATGAAGGATGAAAGTTATTTTGAAGTTGATTTGATAGTTAATTTGAATGGATTTTTTGGGTTTGGGTTTAGACCTAAATTAAGCCCTTAAGGGTCAAATTTGGGTCAACCTTGAGCTAGCCGGATTTGGGTTTAGACTTAAATTAAACCCTTAAGGGTCAAATTTGAGTCTAACTTGAGCTAGCTTTGGTCTAAGCTCAAATTGATTGTTTTATTTGATAAAAAATGACCTTATAAGAGATTTTCAACAAAAATTGGATGCCAATTTGAGGTCTAAGGCATTCGAAAATGACCTTATAAAGGATTTTCAACAAAAAAGCTAAGCTCAAATTGATTATTGTGTTTGGTCAAAAATGACCTTATAAAAGATTTTCAACAAAAATTAAGCTCAAATTTATTGTTATGTTTGGTCCAAAATGACCTTATAAAGGATTTTCAACAAAAATACTCAGATTAAACCCTTAAGGGTCAAATTTGGGTCTAACTTGAGCTAGCTTTGGGCTAAGCTCAAATATGTTTGTGTTTGGTCAAAAATGACCTTATAAATGATTTTCAACAAAAATTGAATGCCAATTTGAGATCTAAGGCATTCAATTGTTGAGATTTGGGGTGTTAGCCAAATTTGGGGCTAATTTGGGGATTTTGTCAAAGATGGTCATATNAGGGTTTTGTTAAAGATGGTCAAATTGACCAAATTGGACCAAGGTGTAGTTGAACAAAATGAAATTGGGAATANGACAAAATGAAATTGGGAATATTTTGGATTTATTGGGATTTTTAAGGAATTTTTGGAATTTTTTGGATTTTGGGTCATGGAGGGGTATCTTGGTAATTTGGTCATTTTTGGAAATTTTGACAAATATGGATGTATTCAAGGTGTTTGACATGGGTTTTGATCAATTTTGGGTATTTTGACAAAATTTGAAAATATTAGCCAAATTTGGGTCCCAAGGGCAGTTAGGTAATTTGGAGGTGCCTCAAAATTTGAGAATATTAGTCAAATTTGGGTCTCAAGGGTAATTAGGTGATTTGGAGGTGCCTGGGGCGGGTATTTTGACAAATTTTAGAAATATTAGCCAAATTTGGGTCCCAAGGGCAGTTAGGTAATTTGGAGGTGCCTAGGGGCAAAGTAGTTAGGCATTTCACATAGAATTGGATAGATATCCATTCTAAATGAACCATGAATTAATGCAGGTTTTTCAAATAGAATTGGATAAATATCCATTCTAAATGAACCATGGATTAATGTATTGTGAAGTTTTCACATAGAATTGGATAGATATTCATTCTAAATGAACCATGGATTAATGTATTGTGAAGATGTGTACCCTAGTTCCAAGTCAACACCCAGGGTCGACCCTAAAGCCAAGTAATCCTATAGGGATATCCTAGTTCCAAGTCAACACCTAGAGTTGACCCTAAAGCCAAGTAATCCTATAGGGACTTTACTTAGTCAAGGGCAGTTAGGTAATTTGGAGGTGCCTAGGGGCAAAATACCAAATTAGGCTTTTCAAATCGGATAAATATCCATTCTAAATGAACCACATTGTGAAGATATGGTGTATCCTAGTTCCAATTCAACACCCAGGGTCGACCCTAAAGCCAAGATATTGTGAAGATATGGTGTACCTTAGTTCCAGGTCAACACCCAGGGTCAACCCTAAAGCCAAGGGGGGTGCCTAGGGGCAAAAGACTAAGTTAGGCATTTCACATAGAATTGGATAAATATCCATTCTAAATGAACCATGGATTAATGTGGTTTTTCAAATAGAATTGGATAAATATCCATTCTAAATGAACCATGGATTAATGTATTGTGAAGTTTTCACATAGAATTGGATAGATATTCATTCTAAATGAACCATGGATTAATGTATTGTGAAGATGTGTACCCTAGTTCCAAGTCAACACCCAGGGTCGACCCTAAAGCCAAGTAATCCTATAGGGATATCCTAGTTCCAAGTCAACACCTAGAGTTGACCCTAAAGCCAAGTAATCCTATAGGGACTTTACTTAGTCAAGGGCAGTTAGGTAATTTGGAGGTGCCTAGGGGCAAAATACCAAATTAGGCTTTTCAAATCTGATAAATATCTATTCTAAATGAACCATGGATTAATGTATTGTGAAGATATGGTGTACCCTAGTTCCAAGTCANAAAAACTTATCTCAAGTCCTCCACCAAACTTTTGAAGTTCCTTTGATTTTCTTCTCTTTTACAATCACTAAACAAAATAACAAAAAGGATAAAGTAAGAAAAAAAGTGGTTCCTAGAAATCTCTCCCAACTAACTCCCCAGAAAATAACTTTCAAAACTTGCCAATATTTTCAAGACTCTTTTATAAGTCCTCTCTTCTTTCATTTATAGTTTTCCAAGAGGCGCCTTGGGATCTCTTCAAAATATGTCTTGATTTGATGTATTTGCCTAAAATATGCATCCTTTCATGATAATTTTCGTCCATGGTGGTTACAACTAACTATTAAGCCAATGAGTGCCTCAAAAACCTCTTCAAAATTTATGAAAACTAATTTTACTCATCTAGTAACTGCAACTGGCGCTGAAGCATGGGGTCTCGGCACTTAGGTGCAGCCTCCTCTATTTAACTGACGATTAAGCGTCGGATCTCGCACTTAGGCACCAAAACTCTTTTGCACAAATTTTCACCTTTTTGCTTCAAATTTGATCTTTTTCACTCCTTTAAGCATTTTTTCCATTTCAACTTGTATCTAGAAGAAAAACACAAAAATACCTTCCATTAAAGCACAATGTCACAAAAATAGGTATAAAAATGTGTCTAAAAACACTATATATTTTAGGTGTATCATTAATCGACCCTTAAATCAACTTAATACACATGGAGAATCAAATGAAGCTTGATTTAGGGTTAACTTTCAATACCTTGGTCCTAGAGGGTAAGCCTCGATTGTATGCCTGTGGAAGCTTCATGGGGGTCCCAAGAGCCTAGGGATTGAGCCTCAAGTCATGGTAAGTTGCTTAGATATGAATTCAACCAAGGCCAAATTTAGGGTTCGATCAAAGTCCACCTTAGGGTGATCTGGTGATGGGGCTTTTGTGGGGGATCTTATTCTCTTACTTTTGGTATGGTGTGGGTGCAATTAATATGAATTTAATTAAGGTTTGAGAGGTGTCCTATTCCGGCCTAGGGATTGAGCTCCAAAATTGAGCTTAAGCAGTGGATTTGAGTGGCTAAGGAGAGTTAGGTTAAGTTTAGGAGGTCTCAAGGAGGCTTTGGAAGCAATTTTACAGAGTCTCCCCATAGAATTTCAAGCTCTCCCTCTTTGGCCATGGAGGGTGTGTTTAAATAGATAGGGAAGGAGAGGCCTTCAGAGGCAATTGGTGCGTGATTTAAGCTGCTTATGTGGATGCCAACAATGTACAAAAATCCAATTAAGATGAGCCAGCTTGGATGGATTTAATTTTGAGTTTTAGCCTAGGTGGAGCTTTTGATTTTGGGTTTTCCAGCCACCAAAATGGTTGGCCGGCCAGTGAGAGGTCACCATCTGACTCAGGGAGGTCTGGGCTTAATCTTGGTGAAGTCAATTGAGGTTGGCCATGTGTAAAGGTATAGGATTGAAATAGTTAGGGAAAAGGGCTATTTTGGGTCAATTTGGGTTAAATCATGGTTTGGGGTTGGGTTCACCCCTCATGGCTGGTTTGGGTGCTGAGGGAAATCAGGAGGCTCAGCTTAATTAGCATGGTGAAGTCCCTATCGAAGGAGATTTGGATAAACATAGGTTAGAGTGATTCATGGGAGGTGTTAAAAGAATCTTAAGAATATTTCAAAGTATTTTGGCCTCTTAACAAAAATAGCTTGATGATGTGGCATGGCTCTCATGGCTTTTCTATGGCTTTGGAGTGGCTCCATGGCTTGTCCTTAGCTTGGTCAACTTTCATGAGGAGGGATTTTTGAAATTGTGAAATATTTTGGTGGGATTTGGCATGATGCTTGATTTGGAATGATTTGATTTTATATTTAGGACTTTAGGAATGATTTTAATCAAATGGATGATGAAAGAAAATAATTGTCATGTGGGCTTTAGACTTGGGCTTTTGGAATTAAGTATAGTGGGCTTTTGGCTTTTAAAAAGGAAATTGAATTTGTGCTAATTAAATGTTAAGTTTGGTGTAGCAATATGTCATGAGGGATTTGGCAAATTTTCAAGTGAAATTGGTGGATTTAGGACTTTTTAATTTGAATGAAATTGGACTTGCAATTGGATTAAATTGGGCTTGAATTTTGTTTATAATGGAATTGGACATGCTAAATTTTGGTTTAAAATTGAAATTGGGCAAGATTGGTGTCAATTGGGCTAAGATTGGGGCTAATTTGGGGACATTTTAGCCTTTAAGGGAAAATTGGAATTTTTGGTCAAATTGGGTTAAATTGGTAAAATATGGTCAAATTGGCAATCAAAAATTGAAATTGGGAATATTTGGGATTATTTTGGAATTTTTGGGAATTTTTTTAATTTTTTGAATCTTTAGGTCATGATGGGAATTTTGGTAATTTTTGGATTATTTGGTAATTTTGGTGAATTTTGGTCAATTTAGGTAGTGGTGAGTGGTTTGAAATGATTTTTGGACAAATTTGGGTATTTTGGGTAATTTTGGGATTTTTAGCAAAAATTAGGGTTGTAGGGGTATTTTGGTAATTTGGTAGTTTTGGGCCATAATGGGCTAATGAGCCATGAAACCATGTCAAACCAAGAGAAGCCATGTGAGGACTCATTTTGGAAGCTCAATATGTTGGTCCTAACCCTCTTATCCAAAGACTAGGGGTATAGGCTCAACCATATGAGCTTTCCAAAAGGAGTTTGGAGGCCAACCTAAGGGGTCCTAACTTTCGGGGTAAGTGAAAAAGTGTAGTGTGTGCAAGTTAGCCCCACCAAAAATCAGATCACCCAAGGTTAGTCCTAAGGTCTAACCATCCTATGGGGGACTACCCTTGAGCTCCTTTATATAACCCCACATACTAAGTGCTAGAGTTTAGGACCAACATGTGGAACTTCAAGTTGAGCAAAGAAGGGTTTAGAATTTCTGTTGGTGAGGGCTCCTTTTCTAGTTTTCTAGGAATATTCAACTGGAAAACCTTATGGCTAGGCACTAGGCTGCTAAAGAGGAAAAACTAGACCTCATCCAAAAATGAGGTCAACACTTACACAAACATAACTTTCTTTTATGACTTTTAAATAACAGAACAATATCACAGACAAGCACAATTTTAAGCAAATCAACACAAGCAAACTAACACACATAACACATCCTTTACTAAAGCAAGTAAACACATCCTTTACTAAAGCAAGTAAACACGAAGCACAAATAAACAAATCCTATTCTAATGATCAATCCTTGTTGGTCTCCTTCTCGTCACCCTTCTCACATGCAAAATATCTGTGATCAAATGCGTAAAAGACAAGTGCGCAAGGAAATTCCATAGTAAAGGATCACTTTTTCATCAATCCATTTATACATTTTATACATGGCTACCTGAGCATCATGATAAATAGCCATGTGATCGGATTGAAGTTTCATCTTCCACTCCAAGTGCTCGTACTGGTGATACATCTCATTAAACTTGTGTAGATTGGAAAGCTCCTCGTCAGTATTCACCAACTTTCTTATCTTCTTCTCCAAACTCAGCGCTAAGAATCCATTGATATAAGTTTCAGCATCATTATGCACAAACTTTTTTCCAACTCCATTCTCTCTATTCACCATAGAAGCAAGTAAGATCTCAAGCCCTTTCTAAACTCTCTTCTCTGGTCAAATTTTTGAAGGAATGAAGATAAGGGATGAAGGCTAGGCAGTTTTATTGAAAAAACATGGAGAAAAATGGCTTTGGGGAGGTTTTACCATGTCCAAAAATAGTGGCGCTTGGGCGCCAGTTCACAAAACTCTGACACTTTGGCACCAATTGTTGGTGCATATGCGTCAGTATGCATGTGAGCATTGATTCACCTATCGTCAAATATCTTAAATTTTCAATCACGTTTAATACCTTTATAGTGTTAAAATAATTCTACAAAAGTAAAGGATAATCACAATACTACATAATAATAAACAAAGATCAAATCACACTGATAACTATGGGTTGCCTCCCACAAAACGCTTGGTTTAACGTTGTTATCCTGATGTATCCAAATGTTTTACTTAGATAAACCCAACATTAAAGTGAATTTATAATCAGACTTTTTTTTCTAACGTAAGGCTTCAACCTAGGTCCATTTACTTTGGTTATATGTCCAATTTTTTAATTTTTATCTCCACAACCCCATAAGAATATTTTTTTGTCACAATAAATGGCCCCTTCTACCTACACTTAAGTTTTCTGGGAAACAATTTCAATCGTGTGTTGTATAATAAAACTTCTTATCCTAGCTTAAAATTCTTTCTTAAAATCTTTTGATCATGTCAAATTTTTATCTTTTATTTGTAAATTTGATCATTTTCATAATATTCATTCCAAATTTCCTTGAGCTCATTTAATTGCAATAATCATTTTTCTCCAGCATCCTTTAAATTATAATTAAATTATTTTATCACCTAATAAGCTTTATTCTCTAACTCAACTGGTAAATAACAAGCTTTTCTAAATATGATCCTATTTGGAGACATTCCTATAGGAGCTTTATAAGCAATCCTATAAGCCCATAATGCAGGATCAACTCTATCAGACCAATCAGTTCTTTTAGGATTCATAGTTTCTCTAAAATTCTTTTGATTTCACAATTTGATACTTCTGTTAATCCACTAGTCTGAGGGTGATAATTTATCAAAATCCTATGTTTAATTCCATATTTTCTAAGTAATGTGTCCATTCTAAAATTCTTAATTTGAATTCCCCCATCAAAAATGATCTCTCTTAGCATTCCAAATCTAGTAATAATATTTTTGTTTAAAAATTTTGCAAAACTAGAAGCATAATAATGAGTCATGGCTATCACTTCAATCCATTTAGACACATATTCCACAACTAATAAGATATATTTTTTTTTAGAAGATGGTACAAATGATCTCATAAAATCCAAACTCCACTTATCAAAAATTTCAACTTCTAAAGTAAAATTTAGGGCCATTTCATCTCTTTTAGAAATGTTGTCTGCTCTCTAACATCGATCACAAGTTTTCACATAATTGTTAACATCCTTAAACAATGTAGGCCAATAAAATCAAGAGTGCAAATTTTAAATATAGTCTTATCTATTCTAAAGTGCTCCCCAAATTTATATTTATGACATTTTTATATAATTTCAAGGGTTTTATATAAAAATACTTGAAAGCTTGATTTCTTGAAAGGACAAGAATTTTTATTAACAACATACTTGAAATACTTGAAAGCTTGGTTTCTATATAAAACTTCTTGTACTAAATCATGTTTTCTGGGTTTTGTAAACAATGTTGTCCTAAATAATTTCAAGGGCATATTAAAGACTTTACATTAATTTGGTACACATCTTCGAATGACTAAATCATGAAATTTATGATATAAATAAGGGTCATCCAAAAAGTAAAGCCTTGCATCAAACTTAAATTTCTTTTTCTTGTGGCTTGTTAGTACAAATGGTAGAATATTACTAACTAAGTAGTTAACTATATCTGCATACCATGGTATCTGCCACTCAAGGACAGCATAGAGTTGTTCATCAAGAAAATTCTCATTTATTTTATCCTCATTATTCTTTTCTTTTCCATGTTCAAGTCTTGACAAATGATCAACAATTTGATTATTAGCTCCTTTTCTATTCACTATCTGAAAATCAAATTCTTGCAAAAGAAGGACTCATCTGAGTATTCATGGTTTCACATTATTTTTGATATACAATATTTAATAACAGAATGATTAGTATGCACAATACATTTATCTATAAGTAAATATGACCTAAATTTATCAAAAGCATATACAATTGCCAACAACGCTCTTTCAGTTGCCTTGTAATTAATTTGAGCTCCATTAAGAGTTTTGTTGGCATAATATATAATTTTAAAAATCTTATCATATTTTTGTTCTAAAATAGCTCTAATAGCGTAATCACTTGCATCACATATTAATTCAAACTATTTTTCCCAGTCAGGTGAAACAATGATAGGTGTAGTAATTAACTTTTCCTTTAATAAATTGAAAGCTTTAGGACAATCATCATTAAAATCAAACTAAGTATCTTTTTCTAAAAGATGCAAAAGAGGCTTAGCAATTCTTCAAAAGTATTTAGTATGCCTCCTATAAAATCAACATGTCCTATAAAACTTCTTACAACAGTTACTGAATTAATAGGCTGTAATTCAAAAATAAATTGAATTTTTGCCTTTTCCACTTCCATACCATTTTTAGAAATTTTATGTCTCAATGCAATCCCTCCTGTGATCATAAATTGACATTTTTCACAATTGAGATCTAAATATTTTTCTTCACATTGTTTTAGAACCATTGCTAAATGATCTAAGCTTGAATCAGAAGAGGTTCCAAAAACTAAGAAATCATCCATAAACACTTCAATTCCTATCTCAATTAAGTCACAGAAAATAGACATCATACACCTATGAAAAGTTGCAGGTGCGTTGCATAAACCAAAGGGCATTCTTCTAAAAGAAAAAGTCTCATATGGATTTGTGAATGTAGTCTTTTCTTGATCCTCTAGAGCAATATATATTTGGTAGTAACTAGAATATCCATCGAAAAAGCAAAAGTATTCATGTCCTGCGAGTCTATCCAACATTTGGTCCAAGAAAGGTAAGGGAAAGTAATTCTTCTTAGTGGTGGTATTTAATTTTTTATAGTCAATGCAAATTCTCCATACATTGACTTATCATATTGGAATTACTTCATTTGTATCATTTATGACAACAGTCACTCCTCCTTTCTTAGAAACACAGTGAATAGGACTAACATATGCACTACCTGAAATTGAATAAATAATATCAACATCCAACCAATTTAGAATTTCTTTTCTTACCACTTCTTTCATCATAAGGTTTAATCTCCTTTAAAGATATGCCCTGGGTTTATAGTCATCTTCCTCCAAAATTTTGTGCATATAAATTGAATGAAAAATTCTTTTAATATCTGCTAACGTCCAACCAAAAGCTTTTTTTATAATTTCTTAATGTTTCTAATAATTTTTCTTCTTGGTCTTTATTTAACTCTAAGGATATTATAATAGTTAAAGTAGATGAATTTCCTAAGCATGCATAATTTAAATGTGTAGGAAGAACTTTCATTTCAAGTTCAGAAGGTTTTTCTATTGAAGGACTTAGAGATTTACTATTTTTATTAGTATCCAAAATCTCAAAGTTTTTCTCAACATAACTAATATCCTTAGCATTTATCTCTAACTATTTTTCTTAAAAATCACTTTCAGTTTCACTATCAATTCCTTCCTGATCTAATATCACTTCATTTTTTTCCTCAAAAATGACTTCACATTTTTCTTGATAATGTTCAATCATATAATCCATAATATCCATCCTTTAATATTTTTCTTTAACAGGATATCTCATTGAATTTAGAATATTAATTTTTACTTCCTGTTCATTAACTCTCATGGTTAACTCTCCTTTCTGCACATTAATCATAGCTCGTTCAGTTGCAAGAAAAAGATCACCTCAAAATAATAGAAATGTCTTTAACTTCTTTCATGTCTAGCACAATGAATGGTTACAGTAGTGGAAGAAATCTCTCCTAAGTCTAACCTTTAAAAAATTGATAAAGGCATGAGATTAAAGCTAGCTCTCAAATCGCATAAGATTTTTCCATAAAATTTCTCTCCAATCGCACAGGGTATTGTGAAGCTACCAAGGTATTTAAGCTTTTGAGGAAGCTTCTTTTGAATTATTGCACTACATTCTTCACTTAGTGCAACCGTCTCAAAAGCTTCAAACTTTCTCTTCTTTTTTAATATATCTTTTATAAATTTGGCATAACTGGGCATTTGTTCGAAAGTTTCCGCAAATGGAATATTGATTGTAAGCTTCTTAAATATCTCAAAAATTTGTTAAAATTGTTGTTCAAGCTATTGCTATCTCAGTCTTTGAGGAAAAGAAGATGGTGGTCTTTCTAAATCTTTTTTTAGTTGGAGAGATAGATTATTTTGAGTCTTTAGAAATAGTTTCTTTAGATTCTTTAATCTCTCTCTCAACTTCAATCTCTTTTGACTTCCAACTTTTAATTCTTTTTCACTCTTAAGTTGAACAGCTTTAATTTGCTCTTGTTCCGTTCCTTTAGTATTAACTTCAACATTATTAGGAAGTGTTCCCTGGGGTCTATTGCTAAGTGCATTAGCAATTTGTCGCAGTTGATTGTCAATATTTATTATTGCAACACTTTGACTTTGCATATGAATACCCATTTGCCAACCAACTTCTTCTATTAACAAATTCTTTTCCTTAAATTATTCGCTATTAAAGTAAGAAGGATACGAAGGTTTATAGTTAGAATAACCCTGACTATTCCAAATTCCTGTTGGGTTCGCTTGATTATTTCCCCATTGCTGATTTCCACCACCAGAATTGTTCCAGTTAAAATTAGGGTGGTTTCTCCAATCTAGGTTATAAAAGTTTGAATATGGTTATTAGATTTATTAACAACTGCCTGTAACATTTCTAATGATTGAGAATCATTGGTTTTTCCTAATAATTGTTTTTCACTTGCTTGAGTATTTGAGAAAAATTTATAACATAATTATCTAACTTCATAGATAACGAAGCAACTTTAGCTACTAAGATGGTAAAAACATCATTATCATTAACACTAACCAATCTTTTTTGATTTACCCTTTTTGAGGGCCATTGAAAATTATTAGTAGCAATCTTTTCAATTAAAATATGATTTTCATCAAATGATTTTGACATTAAAGATCCTACAGCAGCACATCAATTTTAAATCTAAGGGATCTTATTAACCCATTATAAAATGTTTGAATGAGTAACCATTCATGTAAAGCATGATGTGGACACTTTCTAAAGAGTTCCTTAAATCGTTCTTAAGCCTCATAAATGGACTCTCCTTCAAATTGAAGAAAAGAAGTAATATCTTTTCTATGTTTAGCAGTTCTTGAAGGAGGAAAATATTTAACTAGGGATTTTTGTGTCATTTCTCCCCAAGTTTTAATAGATCCAGGTGCTATTGAGTTTAACCACATCTTTCCTTTATCCCTTAAGCAAAAAGGAAAAAGCTTAAGTATAATTGCATCGTTCGATACACCATCATATTTGAATATTGCATAAAGGTCTAGAAAACTCGCAAGATGTAAATTAGGATCCTCAGTTGGTGTTCCCCAAAACTGATTATTTTGTACGAATAGTATTATTACAAATTTAAGTCCAAATGAGTTAACCGCTACAGCAGGGATTTGAATATTTAATTGAATTTCATATGTCATAGGGTTAGCATAGTCCCTTAAAGTTCTTTGTAAATTTTGAAGTTCATTTTCATTAATAAAAGTTTCAATGTTATTTTGTGATGTGTTTGCTATTTTCTAAAAATTTTGAAGTTGTTTTAGCTTTCAAATTTTTTTAAGGTCCTTTTTAATTCAGAGTAGCAGATTACTAAACATTCAGATCCTGTCCTTTGCATTCAAAAAGTAAAATTCATAAAATATAATACTAAAGTAATAAAATTAAATTAATTTATATTCTTTTTCAGTTTTTGCAAAAAAAAAAAATTATAATTTTTTTGTAATTTTTGAAAATTTCAAATAAGCAAAAACTTAATTTTTTAGCAATCAAAAATAAAGTTTCAAAAATAATTCCTAATAAAAATCTTTCTTCTGAAGTTTCGTTGTTCAGTCGCTTTCTCTGCAACGACGCTAAATACTTGACCCGACCCGCAATTATGTAGATATTTATGCTCCTTAGTATGCCAAAAACTTGACCCAAATTATATTTTGCGGCTAGTGAGAACAAATGTATTATGATTAAATAATTTTTTTCTCACTAGGGGTACAACGCAAGTATACATATCATTTCAAGTAATATAGAGTTTCCTTTAAAAACCCTAGTATTGATCCCACAAGGAAGCCGAAAATAGGTAAAAATAAAATGAAATACAAGAATTTTGACTTTAAGAAAATTTTACTTAAGAATGCAGCATCTAAAGATGAAAATTAAGTTTACTAAATTCTACTATATGCAAATAAAAGTAAATGTAATGACTTAAACAATATATATGAAGAGACTTACTCCATGTCAATAATTCATAATCAGTGAAGTACTTCAAAATTTATTTAGCAACATAAATGTGGTATTGTGACAGATAGGAGCATACATATTTCTTTACTTTCTTTCAAATTGTGTAAAGAATATGGACTAATCTAAAGTTGGTGTCAGCATGTATAATAGTGTTAGGTAGGTTCTGGTCTCTCACTACAAGATTACCCAATATGCCCTCTATATATGAACTACCAGTGACCCTTAGTTCCAATATCTAGACCAAATTGATAAAAGAATCTAGCCTGTCACTCTGAAAACATCAATTCTACGCCCAACAAAGCTTATCTTCATATTTATTTGCACCCCCCTTTAGACGATCGTGACTTCTCTTTCGAAGGTAGAATGTGATACTTACAAGTCAAAAAATCTTAGCCCTTTGAGTTCTATAAGTTTCTTAATAGGTTTTAATAATACAAGTGACTAATTTTTAAAGTAAAAGAAGGACTGGTAAACATATCATCACTATTTTTAGGAATAAAGAAGTTCTAAAAAAAATAAAATATCACTTACTTAATTACTTCATATTTCAAGGAGAAAGAAAAGAAAACTACTCACGAAGCATGGGGATAACAAAATAAAACATATTTATAAAACTCTAATCTAAAGTACAAACCTTAAGGACAAATATACAAATACTTATCTGGAATGTTCCTCCAAGCACTCCTTTGAAGTTCTCTGACTTCTCTGACTCCAGCAACACTTACAAGACTAGCAAACTCCAGAAATAACAAAAACTCACAAAGAAAACTTCTCACACACTAGAGACTCTCTAAATTCAACCCCTTAGCCCCTTGGAATTAATCTATATTTATAAAGCTTCAAAAATGACCAAGGATTGCTTCAGGCATCTCTTCAAAATTTAGCCTCATTCAATGAATCTTCTAGAATGTAAATGTGTCGCCTATGCGCTAGCCAATTTCTATATCTGGCGACTAGGTGCCAGATCTTAGTGCTTAGGCGTCAGTTTGGCTAGTTTGGCACTTTTCTTCAATTTAGCTCATTTCTTTAGTTTTAAAATTTCTTATTAATTTTATTATTTATTAACATATAGGTATTGATTTTAATTTATTTTATTTTAAGTTTTTCTTGTTAGGTTTGGTAGTAAACTTATTCTAACCTAAGACNCTATGGACCAATGTAGTCTCCATTTGGGTCCTCTATGTACTGGTCTTATCTAAAACCCTAGCCTATGGCTAGTGGGTTTAGGGGACCATCTATATGAGTCTCCCAAAAGATCAAGGGATCAAAGTCAACAAGTTTGGGTTCAGGGTTGTGAGTGGGATGTAATGTACAAGTGAGTGATAGTGTATACACCAGCTCAAGACCATAACCCAGAGGGTTGACCCCAAGGACAAACAATCTTATGTAGGGTGTAAACGAACCGAATAAGAACGAACAGAGCTTGTGTTCGTGTCCGGTTCGTTTGAAATTTAGTTTTTTTGAAATAAGCTCATGTTTGAAGTTGTTTGTGAAGTTACTGTTCGTGTTCGTTTCTTAACGAACAAGCTGAACACGAGCTATTTGCGAACGATAAGTCAGTTTGACATCCCTAATATTAATATATATAAATAATATATTATATTAATCATATAGCTTATATTATATAAATATACAATATCTATATTAGTATATTACTAATATAGTATATTAATATATCATTATTATTATTTTATTATATATTATAATTTATAAAATTTAATTTTTTAAAATATCATAATTTTTTTATATATAATTATTTTAAATAATTTTATATTTCGAACAATAACAATTCAAACACTAACAAACACATCACTATTCATGTTTGATTCGTTTAACTAACCGAACGAAAAAAATTTGTTCATGTTCGTCTCGTCTACTTATCGAACGAATCAAACACAAACTCATTGATGAACCGAACACGAACTGTTTGCGAACAACGAGCTTTTTTGACAGCCCTAATCTTATGGGGACTCCCCTTGAGCTCCCCCATATTGGCCACACCTACTAAGTGCTAGAGGTTAGGACCAATATGTGGAACTTCAAGTTGAGCAAGGAAGTGTTTAGAGGCTCTAATAGTGAGGGTTACTTTTATAGTCCTATAGGAATAGTCAACATGAAAGTCCTATGGCTAGACCCTTAAGCTGCTAAAGAGGAAACTAGATCTCAATCAAAAGTGAGATCAACCAATGGACCCCCAATAAGTGTGGTGTGCTGAGAGAGCACACAGATTGTATTGGTGTCTATTGACGAGATCAAAAACACCAACACAGACTACAAAGAGCAGAATTAGGTGACAATGTTTTCTGCTAGAGAATAATAGAGATTCTCTTCACGAAAAACAAAGGAGATTTTGGGGACAATCATCGGATAGACCGACAGTCCCAACAAAGATTTGATTCAAACCGAATATCTCATAGATTTAGTTTAGATTTTGATTTAAAATTTTAAGGAGATGAAATTATGCATGAGGAAACCATATTGAGTGAAAAACACTAGCACAAAAAAGGTAATAAGGCGTTAAAGCCTACCCCAAATGTAAGGAAGGGAATAAGGCATCAAAGCCTACCCTGAATATAAGAATGGGAATAGGACGTCTAAGCGTACCCTAAATGTAAAGATGGGAATAGGACGTCAAAGCTTACCCCAAATGTCAGGTTGGGAATAGAACATCAAAGTCTACCCCGAATGTAAGGATGGGAATAGGATGTCAAAGCATACCCTCAATGTAAGGATGAGAATAGAACATCTAAGCCTACCCCGAATGTAAGGATGGGAATTAGACGTCAAAGCCTACCCCAATTGTGAGGATGGGAATAGGACGTCTAAGCCTACCCCAAATGTGAGGATGAGAATAGGACGTCTAAGCCTACCTCAAATGTGAGGATGAGAATAGGACGTCAAAACCTACCCCGAATGTAAGGATGAAAAAAGGACGTCAAAGCCTACCCCGAATTGAAGATGAGAATAGGACGTCTAAGCCTACCCCGAATGTGAGGATAGGAATAGGACGCTAAAGCCTGCCACCAATGTGAGGGATGTGTGAGAATAGGATGTCATACTCCATTTAAGGTGGTCTCTAAACCTTTCTCGAAGGTAAGATTGGGAATCTGAGTGTCAGCACTGTTCTTGAGAACAAAGTGAACATTGTTTAAAGTGGTTTGTAGTGTTGAGCCCACAAACATGTGGGATGCGATGATTGACAGTGGTGCCAAAGGATTGAAGAGATTTGTGAGGAGAAAAGGACTCCATTTGAATGTGAAGAAATTGGTATAGGCAAGGATTTTCGAGCTACATAAGCACAGAGTGAAAAACCTCGAACTCGAGAGAAACAAACTCAAGCAAAATTTTATTTTTCTTGTTTTCTTTATCACATTTAATTATTGAAGTACATTTTCAAAATTTAATTTTCATTGCTTGATTTTCAAAAACAAGTTTGTGGAAAAATTCAATAATTTTGATTTTATTGGGGTTAACTTTACTATAAAATTTTGGACACAATCATAGACGCTTGGCCAAATAAATAACTAAAAAATAATCAAAATTTCAAAAGGTTGATTTCAAGCAAGGTCACATCGATTAATACATCTTCAAGTAGCGGCCATTGACTGGTAGCATAGGTCTTTCACCTCAGAAATCCACCAGCCGGTATGCTCCTCCCTAATAGACATTCTCTATGACAATTGGTCCTTCCCAAGTTGGTTCGAATTTTCCACCTATCTTGTGGTGCGCAAGAATAGGACTTTTGAGAACAAGAATAAGGTCACCAACTTTGAATGCCCTTGGGCGGACCATATTGTCATGAGCATGCACCATCCTTGCTTGGTAAAGTTCCAATTGTTATTATGCTTATAGTCATTTTCCCTTGAACTTTCCAATTCTTCAAATTTGAGCTTTGCACTTTCTTTTATTGTAATTTGGTTGGCAACAGCGAGTCTGAGAGACGGTGTTTGAACTTCCAGCGGTAGCACGTCCTTAGACCCGTACACAAGCACGTAGGGTCTACATTGAGTAGGAGTTCTGAATGTCATCCGGTGGGCCCATAGAGCTTCTAATAGTTTATTATGTCAATTACCTTTGTTTTCTTCCAATGTTTTCGTTAATATTTGCATGAGCATTTGTTGAAGGCCTCAGCCAGTCTGTTTGCCCCGGGATAGTAAATCGTAGAGTATCTCTAGCCTATCCCATATCTTTTAACAAATTTTTTGATCTTGGTGCTCTTGAAAGATGTCCCATTGTCAGAAATCACTCTGCGTGGTACACCAAAATGGTAGACTATTTGGCTTTCGAAAATTTATAGAACATGTTGTGTTGTAACCTCTCGTAACGACCTTGCCTCTGCCCACATGGAGAAGTAATCCATAGCGGTAAGGATAAATCTATGTCCCTTAGAGGATGGAGGGTCTATCGGACCTATTATGTCCATGCCCCAACACTCTAATGGCCACGAGGCTACAATTGGGTGTAGCACATTCAGAGGTTGGTGTAAGACACCCCATGCACTTGACAAAGGTGACACCTTCTTATTGTATCCATGCAACCAAATATCATTAATAGCCAATAAAATCTGAGTCTCTTGATCTTCATTGTCATTTTCGGCACTAACTGGTGAGGAGCACACAATCCAACATGTACTTCTTTAAAAATGTTCTATGCTTCTACTCTACTTAGATATCGCAGCCACATCTTATCAAATGATCTTCTGTAGAGTACACCACCCACTAGAACATATGACATAGCCCTTCTTGTGATGTGATATGCCTCAGACTTATCCTCTAGCAGCTTTCCAGTTTGAAAATATTCTATCAATGGCTTATGCCAGTCTTCGTTAATGTCAGCAACTGCAATCATCACTCCTTCTTATTTTTTGAATTTTAGTAAGTTGTCATGGTCAATTTAAGACAAATCTTGTCATCCTTGAACCGTAATGTCAATGGAATCCTCCGGGGCACACAACAATTCCTTGGCAAGTTTTGCTAAAGTATCGGCATGGGTTTTATTCCTCGAGGAATCTGGTAAAGAGTCACATTGAAAATCTATTCAAGCAGCTTCATTGTATACTGGTGGTATTCTGCTATCCTCAAACTTTGAGCATAAATGTACTTAAAAATTAGGTAATTTTAAGGTTGATCACTAACATAGATTTATGTTTATTTATGTGATTATGTTGATGTGAATTGGTTTACTTTGTTGTGTTGTGATTTTTATTATTTTTAATTAAATTAAGCTAATTGACTATGCATAAATTGTATGCTAGGGAAATCAATTAGTTAAATATTTTTTTTATAGGAATTATGACTGGTGGGAGCATGTCATTAATAAAAATTTAAATTGATGCACTTTTGTAAGCACTAGTTAGATATAATATTTTTGACCCTGAAGTTCACATATGTGTTTTCTTACTAATTGTTTGTGCTTTCAACTAATCTTTGCTTTACAAAATTTCTTAGTTAGGCATTTTCTTTTGTTTGTATGTACTCGAAATAAGATAAGGCTTATGAGGATATAATGAGTAAGGATGAACCAAAATCTATGTTTCATTACAATGCTTGAACTCTAACCATGATGGAAAAACTAGAAAAACAAAATCAAAGAAAAAAATAGCAAGAAAAAATTATGTAATGCTTTGTTTTAAGATTTATGTCGTTGTACATGCATAGATTCTAGCATCCTACTTTTAGTATTTTTCTAGTTGTATAACGAAACCTGGTTGTATTAATCTTTTTTGTTATATATATATATATATTTTTGTTCTATGTTCTTTCTATAGTTTGTTTTGATTTGATTATGTAGTAGAAAAAAATGAATTTTTCTAGGTCATATTTGTGTTGCGTGCCTATGATTGCACGTTTGATATTCCTTAGGGTCTTAGGTTAGAATAAGCTTACTACCAAACCTAACAAGAAAAATTTAAAATAACATAAATTAAAATCAATACCTATATGTTAAAAAACAATAAAATTAATCAGAACCCTTGGAATAAATAAACAATATTCATTCATATTTGCTCATTTCTTTAGTTTTAAAACTTCTTATCAAAACAAACTATAGAAAGAACATAGAACAAAAAAATATTTATAACAAAAAAAGATTAATACAACCAGGTTTCGTTATACAAGTAGGAAGAAAATAAAAGTTGGAAGCTAGAATCTATGCATATACAACAACATAAATCCTAAAACAAAGCATTACTTTATTGTTTCTTTCTNACCCTAAGGAATATCAAACGAGCAATCATAGGCACACAACACAGAAATGACCTAGAAAAATTCATTTTTTTCTACTACATAATCAAATCAAAACAAACTATAGAAAGAACATAGAACAAAAAAATATATATATATATATATATATATAAAAGATTAATACAACCAGGCTTCATTATACGAGTAGGAAGAAAATACAAAATTGGAAGCTAGAATCTATGCATATACAACAACATAAATCCTAAAACAAAGCATTACTTTATTGTTTCTTTCTATTTTTTTTTCTTTGATTTTGTCCTTCTAGTTTGTCCATCATGGTTAAAGTTCAAGCATTGCAATGAATCATAGATTTTGGTTCATCCTTACTCATTATATCCTCATAAGCCCTCTCTTATTTAGAGTATATANATTAGAGTTCAAGCATTACAATGAATCATAGATTTTGGTTCATCCTTACTCATTATATACTCATAAGCCCTCTCTTATTTAGAGTATATACAAACAAAAGAAAATGCCCAACTAAGAAATTTTGTAAAGCAAAGATTAGTTGAAAAGCACAAAAAATTAGTAAGAAAACACATATGTGAACTTCACATTGATAGTCACCATGCCCTTTATCACAGTATACCATGCTTAGGGTCAAAAGTATTATATCTAACTAGTGCCTACAAAAGTGCATCAATTTAATTTTTTATTAATAACATGCTCCCACCAGTCATAATTCCTATAAAAAATAAATATTTAACTAATTGATCCAAAATTTTAAATTGTCCATGCATGGACAGTGGTAAAATCTAATTATTTATGCCTCTTCCCCATCAAATGAGTATCTTCTAAAGTTTGCTATAAGTCATGGAAAGAAATGGATTAGTATAATGGATCATAAATTGAGAGTTCCGTTATTAAATAAAGAGTATGACTAGTGTAAGGTGTTAAAAAATTAGAATTCAGAGGCAGTTTCTTTTACCTTTACTTAATTATTGCACTTCTTATTCAATAAATATGTTAATAAGTTGCTAATTATTGAATGAATAAATATTTTTAGTTTTGGAATACTAAAAAAAGACAAATAATAACATGTTGGATTCCTTATCATTAAATAAATTATTGTCCTTAAAATTTCTAATTGGTATTCCTAGTTTATTATTTGAACATCAAGATTTTTCTTCTGTTTTAGAGCAATGTGTGTGTGGTTATGAAAACTTTCTTCCATTGCATAGTGTTTGTTCAACATATTTTTTATTCAGTGTTAGTTTCACAATAATAATTGTGATCCTTGATAATCATCAAACTTATATATGCCAAACAAGTCTTCCATTCAAGATAACAAACCCAAAAACATTCCAAAGTTCAACCCACTTTTAAAAAGTACACTGACATAAATATTAGTAATAAGCAAATAAATTGTTATTTTAATGTAAAAGAAACAAGTAATTGTAATCCAAATAAATGCTTATATTGTTGAAAAAGAAGAGAATTCATGTAGTGCTTCTTAACAATAACTAATGATGGGTGTATACCTTAACCACTCTTTGTGTAGGTGTGAAATATTTTAACTGTTATTTATTAATAATATTGGTTGGGCATGATCCCAACACTTATAAAACAAAAATATATTAACATGGTGGCAATAGACTTAGCTAAACCATTAATGTTCCATAACATTTTGTATGTAGCTTCTTCTTTTTTGCCTTTAAAATGCAGATTATCAATATAATATTATGTAATCGAAAATCATTTTGGCGGAGCCTCAGTCACATGGAGTTGAAGTTTACATCGTGTGCACCATATACATAGAGTCAGCGAGCAAGTTCACCTACACATTTTTTTCTCAAATCATTTTTCTATAGTTTTATGTGGGTATGCAATCTTGATATTTTATACTTCATAATTTTAACTNGAGTATATACAAACAAAAGAAAATGCCTAACTAAGAAAATTTGTAAAGCAAAGATTAGTGAAAAGCACAAACAATTAGTAAGAAAACACATATGTGAACTTCACATTGATAGTCACCATGCCCTTTGAAAGTATTATATCTAACTAGTGCCTACAAAAGTGCATCAATTTAAATTTTTATTAATAACATGCTCCCACCAGTCATAATTCCTTTAAAAAATAAATATTTAACTAATTGATCCGAAATTTTAAATTGTCCATGCATGGACAGTGGTAAAATCTAATTATTTATGCCTCTTCCCCATCAAATGAGTATCTTCTAAAGTTTGCTATGAGTCATGGCAAGAAATGGATTAGTATAATGGATCATAAATTGAGAGTTCTGTTATTAAATAAAGAGTATGACTAGTGTAAGGTGTTAAAAAATTAGAATTCAGAGGCAATTTCTTCTACCTTTACTTAATTATTGCACTTCTTATTCAATAAATATGTTAATAAGTTGCTAATTATTGAATGAATAAATATTTTTAGTTTTGAAATACTTAAAAAAAGACAAATACTAACATGTTGGATTCCTTATCATTAAATAAATTATTTTCCTTAAAATTTCTAATTGGTATTCCTAGTTTATTATTTGAACTTCAAGATTATAATTATGTTTTAGAGCAATGTCTGTGTGGTCATGAAAACTTTCTTCCATTGCATAGTGTTTGCTCAACATATTTTTATTCAGCCTTAGTTTCACTATAATAATTGTGATCCTTGATAATCATCAAACTTATATATGCCAAACAAGTCTTCCATTCAAGATAACAAACCCAAAAACATTCCAAAGTTCAACCCACTTTTAAAAAGGACACCGACATAAATATTAGTAATAAGCAAATAAATTGATAAGTTAATGTAAAAGAAACAAGTAATTGCAATCCAAATAAATGCTTATATTGTTGAACAATAAGAGAATTCTTGTAGTGCTTCTTAACAATAACTAATGATGGGTGTATACCTTAACCACTCTCTTTGTAGGTGTGAAATATTCTAACTATTATTTATTAATGATATTGGTTGGGCATGATCCCAACACTTTTAAAACAAAAATATATTAACATGGTGGCAATAGACTTAGCTAAACCATTGATGTTCCTTAACATTTTGTATGTAGCTTCTTTTTTTTTCCTTTAAAATGCATATTATCAATATAATATTATGTAATCGAAAATCATTTTGGTGGAGCCTCAGTCACATGGAGTTGAAGTTTACATCGTGTGCACCATATAAATAGTCAGGGAGCAAGTTCACCTACTCATTTTTTTTCTCAAATCATTCTTCTATAATTTTGATGTGGGTATGCAACCTCTTCTTTTCTTGATATTTTATACTTCATAATTTTAACTCCATAGATTAATATCCTTATTAAAAAAATACAAATAGACAAACCTTATCTAGATAAGAAGATGCTTTGGATATCCATATATAATGGATGCAACTTGAAAGGGAACATG
The DNA here is from genome assembly GCA_002079205.1 of Phalaenopsis hybrid cultivar. NCBI lineage: Eukaryota > Viridiplantae > Streptophyta > Magnoliopsida > Asparagales > Orchidaceae > Phalaenopsis > Phalaenopsis hybrid cultivar. The sequence continues at coordinate 39,758 of JXCR01143555.1, forward strand.
ATATGATATGATTTGATCCTCAAATCCTAATCTTAATTTTGAACTGACTGAGAAAAGCAAGTTGCAATAAAATCTCAATTAAATTGTAAACCTTTTAAACAGGAATGCGGCATGTTTCCAAGCAATGATAATGATAAAATTAATCTTTTTTAGCGTAATTGGATTTGCTTAGGCCCACTACTCATGATTGTTTGTATATTGAACCCCACTTCATCTCAACCGAGAAGCTTCATCCCACCGGTACAGACCGCAATTATTTTTTATTTTTATTATTTATTTGTTTTGTTTGCACGCTTGGCGACCGGAAGAATTCCTGGTCGTGTTTTAGTGATATAAATCTCTTTGAATAGAGCGTCAGAAGATCATATGTCGAATGTAAAATATCAGGCAATAACGGCGGTAGACATTCTAGTACTATTTCTTTTTTAAGGGTGCTAATTCAAAATTTTAGTGGCCGTTGGAATTTATTTTCTTTTTTTTTTTTTTGGTTCTTTATTTTAGTATTTGCTGTAGATTTCTTTTTAAATTTAAAATAAGACGGTTGAGGTGAAAATTATTTTATTTTTTAAGTATTGAAATTATAAAAAAATATGTTAAGTTTTTTTTTTTTTTTAAATAAAATATTTTTAAAAATAGTAACTAAGATCGATAAAAAATTACACTAAATAGAAGCATTATTTAAAATTATAAGAAAAAAATATAAATGATCTAAGATTTTACTTAACCAATTTAAAGGTGGGAGCTCACAAATAAAGTAGTTGTTTTTTTCTTTTGGTAGGTGACCTTTAAGGGCATTCAAGTTAGTAGTTAGGATGTGAATCGAACTCTTACCACCGGAATTGGAGATCGACCCCTAACTAATGGAACGCCGATTCATTCATGACCTAGCTCTATTTGTTTGAATGAGTGAACTAACTCGTCGCTACGCTAAAGCCTGGATTCTAATTAGTTGAATAAAAAAAAAAACAATAGCTTAAAAAAGTATTTTATATAGGTACCACTAAAGGTTTGTGGATGAGTTCACAGAAAGTACAAGATATAAAAGGAGACAACTAAATAAGCTGCCTAAATAATTTACCTTGATCAGTTTAAACAATCCCCAAGCTAAAATCAATGAGTTATGACCAACTGCGCACTAACAATAATCTGCACATAAAAGATAGACCAAACTGAGACAGTTCTATATATCACCATGGAAGCTTAACTAAACTCATGGCCAAGTTTCTCAAACACTCCATGAGAATAATTTTTTAAGAAGACCAACTAGCCATGTAGTCGAGGTGACCGGAAAAGGCGTCAATAGAAGTTAACGTGAGAAAAACATAATTTCTATGAAAGGATTGTCCATGAAAGGAGATCGAGAAAATATTAATTAGAATCCCCTATCAGAAGAAAATATGAGAGATAGACTGAGAATCTCTTGTGATTTAATTATAGTGAGTACATGATTTATAATTCATTGACTAACCCCTCTAAAATGCTAAGTGATTATTGTAATGGAAGAAGAGAATCTCCTAGATATTAAGGATGCTTTTTTTCTGTTTCTTTCCTATTTTCAGTTAGGTCAAAGTCCTTCATATTTCAGTATTGAACTCATATTTGTCCTTGAATCACACTCAAGGAATAGAAAATTACAAAAGAGAGAGAAGAAGGGGTAGAGAGAGAGAGAGAGTTGGGCTTTTGAGCAGCTACATTAAGGCAAGAATGTGCATAATTAGGAAAATCAGAGGAGGCTTTTCATTAACTCCATTGAACAGTAAATTAAACATCAAAATCTGAATGACATTTAGCATTTGACACCCCTTATTTATAAGGGTTGGCCTTCATAAAATGATATATTTAGCCTTATTGCATTTTCAACCTTTAAACTTATGCACTCGTTTTATTAGTGATATCCCACTCTTCTTGTTGACTTCTTTATTGAATTGGATTGTTCTCCTCCTTTGATGATTCTTGTACACAAACTCTCATATTTTACCTTTCAAAGTCAGCCCATCAGAGTCCGACACATGATTTTCTTGACAATTTTATGTATTAATTTTTGATATATCAAGTTGATCTCTTCATTATTTGCTTTTGGATTTACTTATCTGTCTCACTTATACTAGAGGACATGCAAAGTGTTATCCAGCCCTTCAATGGTTCAATTAATCACATCTTGTTGTACAAATTTAGATTTAATATTTTCCCATATCTTATGATGTTGTATTACAATAATAACGACATAATTAATATGATAACTGATCATGACTTTCAATTGATGCTCACATCTAGAGTACATTGATCCCAAAATTGTAGATGTGTAAAATTAATAAAGTTGACTCCGCTTTGCAACGATGCCAAAAACATTATTCGTTATTTAAGATTAAGAAATTGAAGCAATTTATGTTGGGATTCTACGCAAGTATATGTATCGTTATCAAGTAATACATGACTTTCTGATTAAGCCCCAAATATTGATCCCACGAAGTAGGTGTAAATTTGTAATAGAAATTTAAATCAGGAAATTCACAATGATAAAGAAAATCTACTACACTAAATTTCAAATGTTTAGAATGCTAATAAAACTAAACTACAAACTACAAGCGAAACTGTAAAGCTAAGCTAATCAATAACTACCAAACTATATTTTTGTGACGAAGTTATCAAATATGATAAAGCATTTTCCCCACTACAATGAGTTTTTAGTTAAATGAGAGAGGTAAATGGTTTTAATTTCTCTTATGTCAAATAGGAGCAATTTTAATTCTCTACCCTCAGTCAACTGTTATAGAGAATGATTGGCTAACCTTAGGTTTAGTCTCTAAATCCATGTTTAGGCTGAGAGGATACTGGCTTTCACTTCAGAGCTCCCACTTCCCTTCCCTTGGAGGCTAACTCTCGCTTTAGTTCTTAAGAACTAACACCAAATTGGGGATTTTAGTCAATCAACCTAAAATCTCTAATACTTCGCCCAGTAATATATATTTCCCTATTTATTTGCAAAAAATTCCATGAATGAAACACTCCTTCATGGAATTGAATGTGATTGTCATTTTGTTGTGAAAGTCATACTCCATTTCTCGGATGGTATGTTTCACAACAGATGTTAACATTTCAATTGGCCAAATTGAAAAGTAAATTAAGAATAGAATGAAAAAATCATCACAATTTATTTCATATTTTAAAATGTGTACATCCAAATTATACTTTAATTTTACCATATCTCAGAGTAGGAAGAAAGACAAAGAAAACTTCTCAGACCTCATGAGAAATATACGACAAAATATGAATTTCATAAATAAAAGAAATTTTATACAACAATAATAAGCAAACACCACTTATCTTTAACTCTTTCTCGAAGAAAATCTCTTGTAGCTCCTCTTGAACTCTTTCTCTCTTTAGAAAACTCTTGATTCTCTCTTCGAAGATGTAAGGAAGAAGAAATCTCTCACTTCTCCCCGTCTCCAACAACTCTTAGGAGAAATTACACTTAAACTCACACACTACACAATAAACACAATGGAAAACTAAAGAAAACTCAATAACACACTAGAAGACTCCTTTTTCTGATCAATTTTCGCTCTAAATAGAAAAAAATGTCGTTTTTCAAAGAGGTGTACAAACACCTCTTCAAAAAGCATCCGAATTCATCGAATCTTCCCGATTTTTTCCATGCATTGACTTCAGCGATGTCAGTGCCCACGATGGCTCTATCGGTGCCCGTGGCCCAAATTAAATTAGTGCTCTTTGTCAAATGGCGTCATCGGCATCCATGCTGGCGCCGTCAGTGCTAAGTATGTCTCTCTAAAAGGCTATTTTGACTTCAAATTTCATCCTTTTTGCTTCCTTTTTGTTGTAAGTGCTAAAAATCATCAACCAAAAATAAAACATGAAAAATATCTTCCTTTAATGTGCAATATCACTAAAAATGAGTATAAAATGTAGTTTTAAAAATTCATATATTTTTGGTGCATCAAAATCACCCAAACTTAAATGTTACTTGTCCTCAAGTAACTCCTTTACTACATAAAAATATGACTTATGAGTAAAGAGTTTAACTATTAGATTTCCATATTTTGGTCTATTAAATATCATAGCTTAACTTAAAAAAATATAAAATAACTTAAATTAATAAAGAAGGTATAAGAATATCTAGTAGTCAATTCTAAGATTTCTGATTTTCTATCCTTTTCAAGGAAACTTGCAAGTCTTCATATTAAAGTCATTTAGAGGATCCTTATGAAAAAAAACTTCATGAAAACTGTACTAGTAAATATGTTAAAACTTAAATAGAATTTTAGAAAATGTAGTTAAGCCTTCTTCCATAAGTTGATTAAAGTGAAGCCAATTTTTTTATTATGCATCTTCTCAAGCTTCTCCTCACATATTTTTCTTTTTCTCTTATTACTATATCTGGATAGCCTTTAATAATTTTGAACTTCACAATCCTCTTCTCAAAGTTAAAAATTTTTCACATTCCTTCACTTTATAAATTCATATTAGCTTTGAAGATTTTTTATAAAGTTTCAATCTTATTTTTTATGAAACTCTAAGATTCTCAATACTTCAAAAATACAAATTCCTTTACTTAAAATGGAAATACCATAGTCTTATTCTTTCATACCAAATACCTTAATCTCTAGAATTAACCTTTATCATTGAAATTTTTTACTTAAGCTCACTGTTTATTTAGAAACACAAATATAGTTATCTAAACTTAGGCTCTACTACCAAAGGTGATGTTAAAAAAAAAAATAATATAGTTAATTGAGGACAAATAAAATTAAGTTTCTTTCTTTAAAAATGAATTTCCCCCCCCCCCCC
>JXCR01143555.1:51715-69556 GCA_002079205.1 Phalaenopsis hybrid cultivar
CATGATATGATATGATTTGATCCTCAAATCCTAATCTTAATTTTGAACTGACTGAGAAAAGCAAGTTGCAATAAAATCTCAATTAAATTGTAAACCTTTTAAACAGGAATGCGGCATGTTTCCAAGCAATGATAATGATAAAATTAATTTTTTTTTAGCATAATTGGATTTGCTTAGGCCCACTACTCATGATGGTTTGTATATTGAACCCACTTCATCTCAACCTAGAAACTTCATCCCACCGAGACAGACCGCAATTATTTTTTATTTTTATTATTTATTTGTTTGTTTGCACGCTTAGCGACCTGAAGAATTCCTGGTCGTATTTTAGTGATATAAATCTCTTTGAATAAAGCGTCAGAAGATCATATGTCGAATGTAAAATATCGCCGCGGTAAATATTCTAGTACTATTTCTTTTTTAAGGGTGCTAATTCAAAATTTAAGTGGCCGTTTGGAATTTATTTTCTTTTTTTTTTGTTCTTTATTTTAATATTTGCTGTAGATTCCTTTTTAAATTTAAAATAAGACAGTTGAGGTGGAAATTATTTTTTNTAAAAGGAATGCGGCATGTTTCCAAGCAATGATACTGATAAAATTAATTTGTTTTTAGCGTAATTGGATTTACTTAGGCCCACTACTCATGATTGTTTGTATATTGAACCCCACTTCATTTCAACGTAGAAGCTTCATCCCACCGGGACATACCGCAATTATTTTTTATTTTTATTATTTATTTGTTTGTTTGTACGCTCCTGGTTGTATTTTAGTGATATAAATCTCTTTGAATAAAGCGTCAGAAGATCATATGTCGAATGTAACATATCGCTTAATAACGGCGGTAAACATTCTAGTACTATTTCTTTTTTAAGGGTGCTAATTCAAAATTTTAGTGGCCGTTTGGAATTTATTTTCTTTTTTTTGTCCTTTATTTTAATATTTGCTGTAGATTCCTTTTTAAATTTAAAATAAGACAGTTGAGGTGGAAATTATTTTTTAAGTACTGAAAGTATAAAAAAAATATGTTATGTTTTTTTTTTTTAAATAAAATGTTTTTAAAAATAGTAACTAAGAGCGATTAAAATTTACACTAAATAGAAGCATTATTTAAAATTATAAGAAAACAAATATAAATGATCTAAGATTTTACTTAACCANTTATAAAAAAAATGTGTTATGTTTTGTTTTTTAAATAAAATGTTTTTAAAAATAGTAACAAAAAGCGATTAAAAATTACACTAAATAGAAGCATTATTTAAAATTATAAGAAAACAAATATAAATGATCTAAGATTTTACTTAACCAATTTAAAGGTGGGAGCTCAGAAATCAAGTAGTTGTTTTTTTCTTTTGGTAGGAGGCCTTTTAAGGGCATTCAAGTTAGTAGTTAGGATGTGAATCCAACCCTTACTACCAGGATTGGAGATCGGCCCCTAACTAATGGAATGCGGATTCATTCGTGACGTAGCTCTATTTGTTGGAATGAGTGAACTAACTNACCTTTAAGGGCATTCAAGTTAGTAGTTATGATGTGAATCGGCCCCTAACTAATGGAATGCGGATTCATTCGTGACGTAGCTCTATTTGTTGGAATGAGTAAACTAACTCGTCGCTACGCTAAAGCCTGGATTCTAATTAGTTGAATAGGAAAAAAAAACACAATAGCTTAAAAAAGTATTTTATATAGGTACTACTAAAGGCTTGTAGATGAGTTTAGAGCAAGTACAAGATATAAAAGGAGACAACTTAAAAAGCTGGCTAAATAATTTAGCTTGATCAGTTTAAACAATCCCTCGGCTAAATTCAATGAGTTGTGACCAACTGCGCACTAACAATAATCTGCACATAAATGATAGACCAAACTGAGACAGTTCTATATATCACCATGGAAGCTTAACTAAACTCATGGCTAAGTTTCTCAAACACTCCATGAGATTAATTTCCTAAGAAGACCAACTAGCCATGTAGTCGAGGTGACCGGCAGAGGCGTCAATAGAAGTTAACGTGAGAAAAACATATTTTCTATGAAACTATTGTCCATTAAAGGAGATCGAAAAAATATTAATTAGAATCCCCTATCAGAAGAAAATATGAGAGATAGACTGAGAATCTCTTGTGATTTAATTATAGTGAGTACAAGATTTATAATTCATTGATTAAACCCTCTAAAATGCTAGGTGATTATTGTAATGGAAGAAGAGAATCTCCTAGATATTAAGGATGCTTTTTTTTTTCCTGTTTCTTTCCTATTTTCAGTTAGGTCAAAGTCCTTCATATTTCAGCATTGAAGTAATATTTATCCTTGAATCACACTCAATGAATAGAATATTACAAAAGAGAGAGATTAAGGGGTAGAGAGAGAGAGAGAGTTGGGCTTTTGAGCAGCTACATTAAGGCTAGAATGAGCATAATTAAGAAAATCAGAGGAGGCTTTTCATTAACTCCATTGAACAGTAAATTAAACATCAAAATCTGAATGACATTTAGCATTTGACAGCCCTTATTTATAAGGGTTGGCCTTAATAAAATGATATATTTAACCTTATTATATTTTCAACCTTTAAACTTATAAAATTGTTTTATTAGTGATATCCCACTCTTCTTGTTGACTTCTTTATTGAATTGGGTGGTTCTCCTCCTTCAATTATTCTTGTACGCAAACTCTCATATTTTACGTTTCAAAGTCAGCCCATTAGAGTCCGACACATGATCTTCTTGACATTCTTATGTATGAATTTTTGAAATATCGAGTTGATCTCTTCATTATTTGCATTTGGATTTACTTATCTGTCTCACTTATACTAGAGGACATGCAAAGTGTTATCCAGCCCTTCATTGGTTCAATCAATCACTTCTTGTTGTACAAATTTAGATTTAATTTTTTCTCATATCTTATGATGTTGAATTACAATAATAACGACATAATTAATGTGATAACTGATCATGACTTTTAATTGATGCTCACATCTAGAGTACATTGATCCTGAAATTATAGATGTGTAAAATTAATATAGTTGACTTCGCTTTGCAACGACGCCAAAAACATGATTCGTTATTTATGATTAAGAAAATGAAGCAATTTATGTTGGGATTCTACACAAGTATATGTATCGTTATTAAGTAAAATAAGACTTTCTAATTAAGCCCCAAATATTGATCCCACAAGGAAGGTGTAAATTCGTAACAAAAATTTAAATCAAGAAATTCACAATGATAAAGAAAAGCTACTATACTAAATTTTAAATGTTTAGAATGCTAACAGAACTAAATTATGAACTACAAGCAAAACTCTAAAGTTAAGCTAAGCAATAACTACCAAACTATATTTTTGTGACAAAGTTATCAAATATGAGAAAACATTTTCCCCACTACAATAAGTTTTTAGTTAAATAAGAGAGTTAAATGACTTTAATTTGTCTTGTGTCAAATAAGAGCAATTTTAATTCTCTACCCTCAGTCTACTGCTATAGAGAATGATTGGTTAATCTTAGGTTTAGTCTCTAAATCCATGGTTAGGCTGGAAGGATACTGGCTTTCACTCCAGAGCTCCCACTTATCTTCCCATGAAGGCTAACTCTCACTTTAGTTCTTAAGCACTAACACCAAATTGGGGATTTTAGTCAGTCACCCTGAAATCTCAAATACTTCGCCCAGTAATATATATTTTCCTATTTATTTGCAATCAATTCCATGAATGAAACACTCTTTCATGGAATCGAATGTGATTCTCACTTTGTTGTGAAACTCATACTCCATTTCTCGGATAGAATGTTTCACAACAAATGTTAACATTTCAATTGGCCAAATCGAAAAGTAAATTAAGAATGGAATGAAAAAATCATAGCAATTTATTTCATATTTTAAAATGTGTACATCCAAATTATCCTTTCATTTTATCATATCTTAGAGTAGGGAGAAAGACAAAGAAATCTACTCAGACCTCGTGAGAAAGATACGACAAAATACGAATTTCATAAATAAAAGAAATTTTATACAAACACCACTTATCTTTAACACTTTCTCGAAGCAAATCTCTTGTAGCTCCTCTTGGACTCTTTCTCTCTTTTGAAGACACTTGATTCTCTCTTTGAAGATGTAAGGAAGAAGAAATCACTCACTTCTCTCCCTCTCCAACGACTCTTAGGAGAAATCACACTTAAACTCATCACACTACACAATACACACAATGGAACACTAAAGAAAACTCAATGACACACTAGCAGACTCCTTTTTCTGATTAATTTTTGCTCTAAATAGAGCAAAATGGTATAAGAATATATAGTAGTCAAGTCTAAGATTTCTGATTTTCTATTTTTTTTAAGGAAACTTGAAAATTTTCATATTAAAGTCATTTAGAGGATCCATATGAAAAAGAAATTCATGAAAATTGTACTAGTAAATATGCTAATACTAAAATAGAAGTTTAGAGAATGTAGTTAAGCCTTCGTCCTTAAGTTGAATCAAGTGAAGCCAATTTTTTTATTATGCATCTTCTCAAGCTTCTCCTCACATAATTTTCTATTTCTCTTATTACTATATCTAGATGGCCTTTAATAATTTTGAACTTCGCTATCCTCTTCTTAAAGTTAAAAATTTTTCACATTCCGTCACTTTATAAATTCATATTAGCTTTGAAGATTTTTTATAAAGTTTCAATCTTTTTTTTTATGAAACTCTAAGATTCTCAATACTTCAAAAATACAAATTCCTTTACTTAAAATGGAAATACCATAGTCTTATTCTTTCATACCAAATACCTTAATCTCTAGAATTAACCTTTATCATTGAAATTTTTTACTTAATCTCATTGTATATTTAGAAACACAAATATAGTTATCTAAAGTTAGGCTCTACTACCAAAGGTGATGTTAAAAAAAATTTAATATAGTTAATTGAAGAAAAATAAAATTAAGTTTCTTTCTTTAAAAATGAATTTTTTTCTCCCCCTCCCCCCAACTTAAATTTTTTAAAAGATTAAGCATGAAAAACTGAAAAACACTGTGTGAAAGAAAACATTTAATATGTAAAGAAAAGACTTACCTGTTGAAGGTTCTGTTTTTGAAACTTTACTCTGAAATATTGCAAGTGCTAAAATTAAAAGCTACAAGACTTAAAACGTTAAATAACACACAATATATATATATGTAATTATTTGTTGAGAAAGAGTTTACTAAAAATAAATAAAACAAAGTACTGAAAACAAACAACAGTACTAAAATAAATTTCAATTCAAAAACAGCTCTACAAACTATAGTTCACAACACAACATTCAATACAAAGCAAATTATCACAGTCTACAAACTAAACAGTAACAACAATCATGTGCAACAAACTATAAACTAAATAGAAGATCAGAATTATGACTAAGCAGACACCTTCACTCATCATCATCTTCTTCTTCTTCTTCTTCTATATCAAAGTTCTGTTGTTAATAAGGGGTAAAGATAGGGTAACTAGGAAACTGTACTGAGTGGTCACCCCTCATGTATCTAACCATAGCATCATCATATGCAGCATCATATTCAAACTTTTGTTTTATTAAATCATCATTATGTGCATTCTTGGCCTCCAAATTTTCAATCCTACTCTCAATCCTTAAGATATCTCTTTGTTGGATCATCATCTGCTCCATAAGTCCTTGGAGAGTAAGGGTACTAGAAGTAGAAGGAATATCCCTACTCCAACTTCCTGTTCTCCATTCAACATGAGATTCATAGGTTTTAATATTTGTTGGCCCAATAGGTTTAAGAGGCTCAATCCTTTCCTCATCAATTTCAAAATCAACTCCAGATTGCTCACTTATTGTGAAATCATGGCAGGGTCCCCTAATCCACCAGTTGTCTCACTCAGAAAAATAGAATGAATGTTCTTATAGATTATAGAGCAACATCTAGACTACCCATTTGTTGGATACAAAAGTTCAAGATGGCTCTATCCTAGCTAACTTTGCTATGGTGGTTCGTAGGTATCATTCTGACAGATATAAAGTAACGCTAGGTCTTGGATACTACATTTAACATAGAAGCAAGAAATTTTACCTTAACATTATTCTTCACCTTCAAAGCTTCCTCTTTCATGATATAAAGTAATGCTAGGTCTTGGATACTACATTTAACATAGAAGCAAGGTCTTGGATACTGCATTTAACATAGAAGCAAGGAAGTTTCCTCTTTCATCAGTAAGAAATGAATTAACTTCATTTAGATCTTCCTTCGAAGCAGAGAATGTATTGTACTCACAGTGAAATGCTCCTCATAACTCATAAATTTCATTAATCCTCCTCGGGGTGAACTTAACCATTTTACGACAAACATAGACATGGTCATCAAATGTCTTTTTAAAATTGGCATAAAACTCCTTGATTATGCCAATAATAGCCTCAGCAGTAAAGTAGTAGAAAGTCTCCCACTGCCGAGCAACAATCAATCTCTCGACTTAACCACCCGGATTTTTGAACGCTCGATCCGAAATTATTTTCTTTGTGTTCAGTAGATTATTAAAATGAATGCTAGCTTTGAAGTTAATGAATCTTTGGTCATCATATTCCAATTTCCTTTTTCCTTTGCTCGTCCTTGGTGCCATTCCAATCTTCGAAAGAAAACAAAATGATAAAATCTGAATAAATTCTGAAAATTATGAAATTCACAATGTGGAACGTTCTAAACTTAAATCCACTAAGTAAAATTTATTCACCAAAGGATTTTCTCAAAATCTCCTTAAAAAATTTTAAAATTTAAGATCTCGATAATGTAGGAGAAATCCTTAGTGGAAATCAAAAAATTTTAGTTCAAAGTTTAGCTCTTACCGAGAGAAGAGGAAATACAAACTTTTTTTGTCTTCTAATCCCTTGAAATCCAAGTGTTTGCAAGCCCTAGCTGTGTAAACCGAAGGTTGAAGGTGACCGAAGGGGTAAAAATGGCATTTACACGTTGTAATTTATGAAATTTTAAAGTAGTTGGGGACTTTCGGGTCTCAAGCGTCATCGGCATCAGTGCCAAAAATATTCAATTTCCATTCTTTTCGCACATCAGTTATTTCTAATTCACTCCAACGTCTAATGATCCCGGTGAAAATATAGTTGTGTAAAATTTATAAAGTTGACTCCACTTTCCAACGGTGCCAAAAACATAATGTGGTATTTTTTAAATAATAACGTTAAACACTTAATGTTAGGATTCTACGCAAGTATATATATCGTTATCAAGTAATATAAGACTTTCTATTTAAGTCCCAAATATCGATCTCATGAGGAAGATTTAAATTTGAGATGATAAATTAACTAGGAAATTCAAAAAAATAAAACAAAATTATTGTCACTAATTTTGAATGTTTTAAATATTATCAAAACTAAATTATTAACAACTAACCAAATTTAAATGCAATGTTAAAACAGTAACTACTAAACTATGTTTATGTGATGAAGTTTTCTGATATGAAAAAGTTTATTTCCCACTACAATGAGTTTTTGGTGAAATGAGATGAGATAAATGGTTTAAATTTGTATTGTTTCAAATAAAACAATTTTAATTCTCTACCCTGATTCAGTGGCTAATCTTAGGTTTGGTCCCTAAATCTGTTGTTAGGCTAGGAGGATACTGGTTCCCACTTCCCTTCCCCTGAAGGCCAACTCTCGCTTTAGTTCTTAAATACTAAAATCGAATTGGGGATTCCATTCTGTCACCCTAAAAATCTCCAATTCTACACCCAATAATATATATTTCCCTATTTATTTGCACTTAATTCCATGAACGAAATACCCCTTCATGGACTTAAATGTGATTCTCACTCTGTTGTAGAACTCATATTTCATTTCCCGGATCATATGATTCACAACATATATTAATAATTTAATTGGCTAGATCAAAAAGTAAATTAAGAGCGGTGTTGAAAAAACCATCACAATTTATTTTATATTTTAACATTGGCACATCCAAATTATCTCTTCATTACACCATATCTCAAAGTAGGGAGAAAGCTAAAGGAAACTTCTCAAACTTCATGAGAAATATAAAATAAAACATAAATTTCATATACAAAAGAAATTTTATACAACAATAATAAATAAACAACACTTATCTGAAACTCTTTCTCAAAGAAAATTCATTGTAGCCTCTCTTAGGAAATGTAGAAAAAAGAAATCTCTCACTTCTCTCCCTCTCCAACACTCTTAGAGAAGAATTCACACTTAAAATCACCATAAAAACTTAAAAATATTAAGAAAATAAATCACTAATGTTGTGGAATGGTGTGGAAGGAAGTAAAGTCGCACGAAAGGGGGCAAAGTAAAACCAAGAGCGCACGGAGGACTGCGAAGAGAGCCTAAGGTTGGTTTTTCAATAGGTGCATCCAAAAACTCTTCAAAAAGCATCCAAATTCGTCGAATCTTCTAGAAACAGGGTTTGCACCAACACTGGCGTCATCGGTGCCCATTTTGACGTCGTCGGTGCCAGTGGCCATTTATTTAAATTTGTGTTCTCTGTCAAACAACGCCATTGGCGATCAGTCTGGGACAGTCGGCGCTGATCAATTTTTTAAAAAACTTCATTTTTACACCAAAGTTCATTCTTTTCGCTTCATTTTTGCTCCAAGTCCTAAAAACCAACAATCTGCAACAAAACATGAAAAATAACTTCCTTTAAAGTGCAATATCACAAAAAATGAGTATAAATTATGGGTATAAAAATGCATATATTTTTTGTGTATCATCTAATTAGTCTTTTTAAACAATAATATTCATCCTTAAATAGTCCACAAACAAGTGTTTTTATAAACAACACAAAACCAATATTTATATATGAAATTCCAAATTCTTACAAACACAGATTTCTAATCCAACTAACACATACATAAAGCAAATCACACTATAATTCAGCGTCGAAATCAAGCCACAACTCTAGAACACTGAAAACTAAACTATACATACAATTAAAGTAATAGGAGTTTCAAAGCAAAACAAATCCAACACAATTACATTAAAAACATAATTAATTTTAAATAGTAGAAATTCTAACTTCTTCAATTACTCTGCTTCATCTTCTGTACAGTCTCCTCCTCTAATATCTCCCATAGACTAATAATGCACATACGAATTGTAGAATGGTTGGTACAAGAATTGATCGGTCAAATTTTCATCGATCCATTCATTCTTCTTGAATATCTGCACCAAACCTGCTTCAATCTGTCCTGTAAGATCAAAGTTTTCCTTCATCCTCCAATCTAAGTGATCAAAGAAGTAAGTAAGATTTCCTATAGCATTTATGATATTTTGAAGTTCTCTTTCTATCTTCTTTATTTTCTTCTCCAAAACGTGTAGACTTCTAATCGTACAGGGCATTAAGGGTGTTGAAGCATATGAAGATTGATCCAAGATAATGTCCAATGCCTCATTTCCATTCTCAATATAGTTTGCGTCAATAGGATCCATGGGATCCCAGGGTAATAACACTTTCTCCCAACATTCATATTGTACTTGAGATTGACTACAAAGTAAGATGATCACAGAAGGATGCCTCGGTTCATATATAGGCCCATTCATTATAATACCCAAAATAGATTTTATAATAATTAATCCCACATCAATGGGCTTTCCCATTTGAATGCAATAGTTTAAGAATGCACTTTCCTTTGTAACGTTACTAATTCTCATTGTAGAAAGTAGTTTCATAGAGATGAAGAAATGTCATTATTTAGATATCAGATTTAACCATAAAGCAAGGAAACTAACATACCCCTCATCTCTGATTTCCCAATTATCGCTTTCATTCGTCAGAAATCAGTATACATCATACCTCAAATCCTTCATTGGAATAAAGTTTGCATAGTAATAGATTGGCATGCTTTCTATAATAAACATATTGTTAATTTACGATGGAGTAAATGGTAGACTCTTACGTCGAATGAAAGCAACTCCTTGGTTAATTCCATGAAGATTAACATAGAATTCTTTTACTACCAGAACAACTACTACAGCGGTAGTGTTGCGTAGAACTTCTCAACATCTATGTACCATGATTTTCTCAATTTGTGAACTTGGATTACTCAATCCATAATTGACAAATCCTCTCAGCTTGATAAGTCTTTTCTTCGTGATGACTTTATCATATAATTTCTACGAATGAAAACTTATGAACTTTCTTTGATTGAAACTCCCATATATTGAAGTGTTTCTGGAATTGGAAGCAATGGATTTCAAAATTTGGAAGTATCTAATCATCTAAAATATTTTTTATGCCTTTAAAAAGACCTTTAGTCAATTATTTTGATGTAAAATCCCGCCAAAGTCCACCAAAAACTCCCTAAACTACTGAAACCATATAGGCACTGTCAGCGCACACGCTAGCGTCGTCAGCGCCATGGCTCTGTAAAATGGCGTTGTCGGCATCAAAGCCAAAATTGCATCTGTTTCATCTTTGGTTCAATCCATTCTCAAATTTTCATCCAATACCAATATTTGTCTTGATTTATGATATATAAGATTGTGTAGCATTCTATGGTATTATTATCTCCTAATAAATTATAACAATTATAAAACAAAATACTAAGATATATATATGGCTTGCCTCCCAAAAATTGCTTAGTTTAACGTTGTCAGCCTGACGCACCAATGTTTATTCAGGATGACTAAATATCAAGATTTCTTTAAATTGTGGCATGTTCCCTTCATAATAATGTTTCAATTGATGCCCATTAACTTTAAATATCTTTTCAGTATTAGGATCTTTAATAACAACATTTTCATAATGATAGACTTTGATCATATTTAATGGTCCCAACCATCTAGATTTAAGTTTTCCTGAAAATAATCTCAATCTAGTATTTTATAATAGAACTTCTTGTCCAGGTTCAAATTTCTTTCTTACAATCCTCCGATCATGCTCTATTTTCATTTTCTCTTTATAAATTTTTTCATTATCATATGCTTCATTTTTAATCTTTTCAAATTCATTGGGCTGCAATAATCTATTCTCACCAGCATCCTTTAGATTAAAAATGAATTCCTTAATAGCCCAAAACGCTTTATGTTCCAACTCTACTGGTAAGTAGCATAATTTATCAAAAATAAGTCTATATGGGAACATTCCAATAGAAGTCTTATGGGCAGTTTTGTATGCCCATAATGCAATATATAATCTAGTAGACCAATCGAATCTATCAAAATTTACAACTTTTTCTAAAATTTGTTTTATTTCACGATTTAACATCTCTGCTAGACCGCTAGTTTGAGGAAGATAAGAAATAGAGAATCTATGCATAATATTAAATTTTCTAATCAATTTCTTGATCCTCATATTTCTAAAATGGGATCCTCCATCAGTAGTAATCACTCTACGCATTTCATATCTTGTAAAAAAGTTTTTATTTAAAAATTTTGGAACACTTTGAGCATCACATATAGGTATAGCAATAGATTCAATCTATTTGGACATATAATCAATAACAAGCAATATATATAAATTTCCATATGAAAGCATAAATGGTCCCATAAAATCTAATCCCCAGACATCAAAATTTCAACTTCCAATGTGTAATTCAAAGTCATTCCATTTCTTCTAGAAATATTTTCTACTCACTGACATCAATAACATGTTTTAATATATTCATTAACATCTCTAAAAAGAGTAGGCCAATAAAATCCAACTTGCAAAATTTTATGTGCACTTCTACTAGTTTCAAAATGTCCTCCAAATTTAGAATCATGACATCGTTCAATTATTTGTTCAGTTTCTTCGTAAGGTATACATCTTCTAATGATCAAATCTTTACACTATTTATATAAATATTTGTCATCCCAAAAATAGAATCTTGCATCATGAATAAATTTCTTTAATTGTTGATTCTTTGCATCTGGTAGAATATCACTCACAATTTAATTTACTATATGAGCATACCTCGGTATATTCATTATATCAATGCTATACACTTGTTTATCAACAAAAGTTTCTAAAATTTCATTTGCAGAATCAGTTATCATTTCTTGTTCTAGTCTAGACAAATGATTAGCTATTTGATTCTCAGTTCCCTTTCTATCTACTACTAAAAAATTTAACTCTTGCAGCAGAAGTATCCATCTAATTAATCTTGGTTTAGCATCGTTCTTTTGCATCAAATATTTGATAGCAGAATGGTCTGTATGCACTATACATTTAGCTCAAATTAAGTAAGATCTAAACTTATCAAAGGCATAGACAATAGCTAATAACTCTCTTTCAGTAGTGGTGTAATTAATTTGAGCATTATTTAAAGTATTACTAGCATAATATATTACTTTAAAAACTTTGTCATACCTTTGCTCTAAAACAACTCCAATAGTAGATCACTAGCATCACACATTATTTTAAATGGTTTCTCCCAATCAGGTGGAACTATTATAGGAGAAATGATTAATTTTTCATTCAGTAATTCAAATGCTTTTAAGCATTCCACATTAAAATTAAATTTTGTATCCTTCTCTAAAAGTTGACATAATGGCTTAGTAATTTTTAAAAAATTTCTTATATAACGCCTGTAGAAACAAGCATGTCCTAGAAAACTTCTTACCCCTCTAACCGTAGTAGGTGGTGATAATTTCGCAACAACTTGAATTTTTTTTTGATCTACTTCCATGTCATTTTCATAAATTTTATGCCCAAGTAAAATTCCTCCTGCAACCATAAATTGACATTTTTTCTCAATTTAACACTACGTTGATTTTTTAACATAGTTCCAGAATTTTTTCTAAATTATTTAAGCATACTTCAAATGAATTTTCAAATATAGAAAAATCATCCATAGACACTTCCATTCCACATTCAATTAAATTACAAGAAATTGACATCACACATGTTTGAAATGTCATAAGTTTGTTACATAGTTCAAAAGGTATTCTAGGAAAAACAAACATTCCATAAGTTCTTGTAAACATTTTTTTTTCTTTATCCGTAGGAGTAATCATGATTTGGTGATACCCGGTATATCCATCTAGAAAATAGTAATATTTTTTTCGAGCCAATCTGTCTAACATTTGGTATAGAAATGGTAATGGAAAATGATCTTTCCTGGTGGCTACATTTAATTTTCTATAGTCTATACAAATTTGTCAGCCAGTAACTTGCCTTATTAGAATTAATTCATTTTTCTCATTTACTTCATCTGTCACTCCTCCTTTCTTTGGAACACAGTGAAACAAACTTACCTAGGTAGTGTCTAAAATAGGATATATAATTTCAACATCTTACTATTTTATGAATTCCTTTTTAACAACTTCTTTCATTATCATGTTTAATATCTCTTGAGGATCAGCTTTAGATTCATATTGTTCATCTAATAGAATCTTGTGCATATAAATTGAAGGACTGATTTCTTTAATATATGCTAAAGTGCATACAAAGGCTTTCTTATATCTTTTCAACGTTTCTACTAATTTTTTTCTCTTGAAATTCAGTTAAATCAAAAGATATAATAACACGCATGTAGATGAATCTCTTGAAAACACATATTTTAAATAGGCAGGTAATACTTTTAGTTCAAGTTCAGGTGGTTTAATATTTGAAGGAATAAGATTTTTATTATCATTTTTCGAAAGGTCCAAAATTTTAAATTTATCTTGAACATAATCTAAATTCTTGTCTTTTATTTCATTCTCATTCTCATAATTCTCTTCTTTCCTTAATTTTTCTTCAAACATTCCCTTAAATTGCTCATTACTTAGATAATCAATTACTTCCATTCTAAAACATTCATTATCTTTTTCTATCGCAAGATATTTCATAGCTTTTACTATATTAAATGTTACTTCTTGATCATTGACTCTCATTATTAATTCTCCTTTTTGCACATCTGCTTTTGTAATATTAAATTTTACTTCTTGATCATTAACTCTCATTATTAATTCTCCTTTTTGTACATCTATTACAGCTCTCCCTATTTCAAGAAATGGTCTCCCTAAAATAATAGGAATCTCTTTATCTTCCTCCATATCTAAAAGCACTCCCTGTTGCATAGAATGTTCTCCCTAATATAATAGGAATCTCTTTATCTTCCTTCATATCTAATACAATAAAGTCTACTTAAATAATAAATTTATCCACTTTCTCTAATACATCTTTTATAACTCCTTTAGGATAAGTTATTGATCGATCAGCTAACTGAAGAGTTACAATAGTAGGGGAAATATCTCCTAAATCTAAACGTTTAAAAATTGATAGAGGCATAAGATTAATACTAGCTCCTAGATCACATAAGGCTTTCTAAAAAATTTCTCACCAATAGCATAAGGTATAGTAAAACTACCAGGATCTTTTAACTTTTCAGGAAGCTTTTTCTCAATAATTGTGCTACGCTCTTCACTAAGTGAAAAGATCTCGTGATCTGCAAACTTCCTTTTCTTGTTTAGTATTTCCTTCATAAATATCACATAACTTGGCATTTGTTCCAAAGCCTCAATGAAAGGAATATTTATCGTTAACTTTTTAAGGATTTCCAAAAATTTTGTAAATTGTTTATCTTTATTCTTCTGCTTCAATCATTGAGAAAACGAAGTTGGCGGTTTTTTAAAGAAATTTTTATTGGTTTATTTTCATCAGTCATTTTCAATTTCCACCTTCTCCTTCTCAACTTCAGTTTATCTTTAGATTATTGTCTCCACTTCTTTCCCACTTCATAATTGAATAACTTTAATTTGCTCCTTATTTTGATCTTTTAGATTAACTTTAACAGTGCTAGGAAGATTTCCTGAAGGTCTGTTACTAAGTGCAGTAGCAATATAACCTAATTGATTTTCAATATTCCTAATTACAACTCCTTGATTTTGTATTTGATTTCTCATGTTCAACATCACTTCTTCCATAGTCAACTTCTTCTTCTCCTAAACTTGTGAGTTATTGTTAAATACAGGAGGATAATAAGTTCTTTAGTTAGGATTCCCTTGGATATTTAAATTTGCTGAGGGGTTCACCGAATTATTTTAATTATTCCAACTAAGATTAGAGTGATTTTTCCATCTAGGATTATAATAATTAGAATAGGGATTATTATTTGTATTATTTATAACATTAATAGTTTCATAAGATGATTGAGTATTAATTATCTGTCCTAGTGAATTTTCCTCTAATACTGGTGGTATTTGAGAATGGCTCACTCCAATTTGATCAATCTTATTTGATAAGCAACAATTTGAGATACCAAAATAGACATTGCATCAGAATCATGAATACTAAGTACTCTCTTTGGATTTACTCGTTCATAGGGCTATTAAAAATTATTAGTAGCCATCTCCTCTATTAAAGAATATGCTTCAATAAAAAGGTTTTGACATTAATGATCCACCTGCTGCAGCATCTATAACAGATCTGAGTGATCCTACTAATCCATTTTAAAAATTTTGAATTATTAAACAATCTGATAAAACATGGCGTGGACATCTCTTAAAGAGATCTTTAAATCTTTCCTAAGCTTCATATATTGATTCCCCTTTGAACTGACAAAAAGATGTAATATTGTTTTTAAGCTTAGCAGTTTTCGAGGGTGGAAAATATTTAGATAAGAATTTTTGTGATAGGTCTCCCCAAGTTCTGATAGATCCATGTTCTAATGAATTTAACCAAGCTTTAGCTCTATCCTTTAATGAAAAAGGAAAAAAAGTCTAAGCCTAACAACATCATTAGACACTCCATACTCAAAAGTAGCACATATTTCATAAAAAAACTTACAAAATGTAAGTTAGGATCTTCAACAGTTGTTCCTCCAAACTGATTATTTTGTACCATTTGGATAATAGCAGGTTTAAGCTCACATGAATTAGCAGCAACATCAGGATTTTAAATAGTTTAATGAAGTTCATCTGCTATAGGATTAGCATAATCTTTTAAAGGTCTTTGTCGATTTTGAATTACTTTATTATCTATGTTATTCTCCATTTCGTTCAAATTTCTAATTTCTTTTTATTATTTTCAAACTTTTTTTAATAGTACGTTCTAATTCTGAATCGTAAGGTACTAAACCTTCAGATCCAATACTACATATAAACAAATATAATGAGCAAAAAGAATTCTTAAAAGTACTCTTAAATTATATATATATATATATATATATATATATATATATATATATATATATATATATATATATATNCATTATTTAATTTTTTTCTTTTTCTATTATGTTTTATTTACTTTATAGCTTAATTTCATAATTTACCAAATTTACGAAATCTATTTAACTTACCGTAACCTTCCCTGACAACAGCTTCAAAAACTTGATCCCAAAAATATAGATGTGTAAAATAATAAAGTTGACTCTGCTTTGCAATGACGCCAAAAACTTGATTCATTATTTATGAATAATAAATTGAAGCAATTCATATTCGGATTCTAAGCACGTATATGTATCGTTATCAAGTAATACAGGACTTTCTGATTAAGCCCTAAATATCAATCTCACAAGGAAGGTGTAAATTTGTAATGCAAATTTAAATCAGGAAATTTGCAATGATAAAAAAATCTACTACACTAATTTTCAAATGTTTAGGATGCTAACAAAACTAAATTACCAACTACAAGTGAAACTGTAAAGTAAAGATAAGCAATAACTATCAAACTATATTTTTGTGATGAAGTTATCAAATATCAGAAATCATATTTCCCACTATAATGAGTTTTTGGTTAAATGAGAGAGATAAATGATTTTAATTTGTCTTGTGCCAAATAGAAGCAATTTTAATTCTCTACCATCAGTCAAGTGTTATAGAGAATCATTGGCTAATCTTAGTTTTAGTCTCTAAAGCCATGGTTAGGCTGGGAGGATACTGGCTCTCACTCCAAAGCTCCAACTTCCCTTTCCCTAAAAGCTAACTCTCACTTTAGTCTTATACACTCAGACTAACAATAATAAACAAACACCACTTATCTTTAACTCTTTATTAAAGCAAATCCCTTGTAGTTATTCTTGGACTCTTTCTTAATTCTCTTTCAAAGATGTAAGGAAAAAGAAATATCTCACTTCTCTCTCTCTCCAACAACTCTTAGGAGAAATCACACTTAAACTCACCACACTACACAAAGCAAAAAATGGAACATGAAGGGAAACTTAATGACACACTAACTGACTCCTTTTTCTTATCAAATTCCACTCTAAATAGAGCATAATGTGAGTTTTCCAAGAGGTGTATCAAATAACTCTTCAAAAAGTATCCAAATTCGTTGAATCTTTTAGATTTTTTCCCTAATCTGATTTTAGCGTTGTCGACGCCCACAATGGCATCGTCGGTGCTTGTGGCCTGAATTAAAATTGTGCTCTCTGTCAAATGGTGCCATCGGCATCCATGCTGGCGCCATCAGCGCTGAGTATTTTTGTCCAAAACGCTATTTTGTTTCCAAATTCTATCCTTTTTGCTTCCTTTTTGCTTTCTTTTTGCTCCAAGTGCTAAAAATTATCAATCTGAAATGAAACATGAAAAATACCTTCCTTTAAAGCGCAATATCACCAAACATAAGTATAAAATATATGTCTAAAAGTGCATTTATTTTTGGTGCATCATACATACAGAATGATGAGACATCTGTTAAGCTTGTTGGCTCCCACTTATAATCATTAATTCTTAGTTCTAGTTGATGCATACTTTCATTTCTTTCCATGGAGGACCTCAACCAATTTGCCATGAATATTCCAGATGCGAATTTGCTTCTTAGCATATTTAACAGGCAAAAAAACAAAGAGTGTAAGAAGGGGAAAAAGGCAGCAATGAAGCAGAAGGACTGTCCATTTCATCAGTCAATGGACTCATTTAGGATGACTCCAATGAACACTACCATGATGGTAATGACTACATGGTCTAAGCCAGTGGCTTATCCAACAAGTTCCCCGCCCCC
>JXCR01143555.1:69636-85045 GCA_002079205.1 Phalaenopsis hybrid cultivar
CCCCCCTCCACCTAGGATGAAAATTTTGACCTTCTCGAGCTCATTCAACCATGAATTTAAAGGTAGGGAATGAAGGATCCCTAAAAATTTAAAGATGCTTGCTCAATTAAATCCATCAGGTATATCATAAATTTATAATTTTTTTAATGTGGAGTAGATCATGTTTTTTATTTAGCTCCCTGTTAGTTGTTATTGTTATACTATTAGTAAACTTTGTGGTCCCAACTATTAATTTGAGAGCCCAGACCAGCTCAATCAAAATGATCTTCCATATGCTTCCTATAGGAGATAGAAGCACACGCTTAAAAGAGTTAGTTGATCAACTCATGATAAGGACGTTCAAAAGGTGTTGGATGATGTTGCTGAGAGTGTCAACCAATTGGGTCATTGTGAAAGCTCCCAGACTACAGAGGATGATGGTGTCACACTAAGAGAGAGGGAGACAGAGAGAGAGAGAGAGAGAGAAATATATGCTAAAGTTAAACAAGGGGCAACACTTCATCTTTGTTTCGAGGGGGTTATGACAACACTGGTTCATAGTATCTTCATCGCTTCTATACAAAGGTGGCTAACCAAGCAGCCAAACTCAATAAGATGAGAGTTGCATATGACACCCAAGAGAGGAGTAAATTGGGTATTATATAAAACTTTTCTCAATTTAAAACTTACATTTTCTTTTAGTAGAAAACTTAAATGAATAAATAAATTTATGAGTTGGAGAATTTTAAAGCAATATGTAATTAAAACTTTAAGTTGTTTATTTTGTGTAAAGGGTTAATGACATAAATTGCATATTAAAACAATAAACAACAATTACAAGAAAGTGCAAGAAATTAAATCACATGAACAATATTTAAGTAGTTAAACCTAAAACCCATATCTGACACTCCATGCCTAACATAAAAAACCAAAGAAAGGATTCAACTAAAATAACAAACAACACAACAACTGTTTCCTTCCCACAACGTATAAATACCACACTCATAAAACTTTAGCACAATCTCACCAAAAGTTTATAATCAACAAAAAAGGCAAATACAAGAAGATTTTACCCTCATATAGGAATATATAAATGAATTATTTCTCTCATTAAAAAAATGCAGCAACAAAAAAACAATATCTGACAATTTTTATAGTTTAAATAATATGAAAGTCAATTAAGAACTTGAAATTTTAAAGTATTTAATCCAAATGACATGAAAAACTCATAAGATAATTTATATAATTAAATCAAAGTAAGATTATGAATGTTACTTTTAGAAACAAACTAACTTTAATGAAACAAAAGCACAAAAATGCTAATTTATTCAACATGTTATGAGCATGAATTTATACATTTCGTGAAGTTTAAACTACGTTGAAAATATTTAACAAAAGCTCAAAACTTAAAAAGCCCTCACCAAAAAATCATCAAGAATATTGATTAAAAGAGATCAAGGGATGTTCATTGAAGATGCTAGGAGTGAGAGAAGACTCAAAGATTTTTAGCCAAGCAGCTGAGAGGAGATTTATAAATTATACAACAATTTAAGAGACTTTTGGCATGTTATTTTTTTTGGAGCAAATCTGATTAACTAATCCATATACCCTTATTTATACATAGAATTTCAACCAAGCATGAGGAAATTTGAGGGAAATACTTTTCTGAATGTTTTTGAGATTTAGGAATTAAGAAAATGAAAAATAAATAATGTGAGGAGCAACCAATCATTATTTAATATGAACCATTAGATTTATTCTTCCACCTCATCAATCAAGAGGTCAATCAATTCTGACAATGAGAAATAACAAAGGAATTTTAAATAACGTAAGCATAAAGAAGAATTTTGACCAATGAGGGACTAAATTAATAAGATTTTATCATCAATCACACGATTTAATTTAGTTTTAATTAAGTAATAATTTGAAACTTTTGAAAAGTTTCTTAAAATAAATGTTAATATATAAAAAAGCGAATTTTACATAGAGTGGCTCCTAAAAATTTCTTATTACACGTCGTAGTCTCGGAACAGACTTCGTTCTGCAGTTCATCTCTTCGACTGGGGTCTGAAGGTTTAGAAAATAAAAAGCGTGCAAATCTACTCCTCTTTCTCTCTGTTTCACGAAAGATAGCAATAATAGCTCCTACCTATTCACAAAACGTCAGTCATCACTTCTCTCTCTAGCTTCAACCCCCAAGAACCCAGTCGAAGCCAACGTTCCCCTCTCCACTGCCGCATTTATCATTCCAAGTTTTCACCATTCGAGCTCGAAGGTAATCCGTTTGTGTTTTGGTTGCGGAAATGCATAAGTTTGAGGCCGATTGATCTATATGGGTTGTTCTTAGCTAGCCTTAGAAATGAAGCTAAGGTTTAGTGTGCTTTGAGGAGAACATTAGCTTAGTGATATTGGGATATGCTCAGAAGGCCAACAACTTCAGCTTAGTGATACCATGTTGGACAGCAATTGTGAATAATCGTCTTTCAACTGTAATGAGAATGATGAAAGAGATATTTGCAATGAGGAAATTCTTAATACATAAATAACGGGTGATAGTGACTTAAAAGTTTGTGCCCGTTTTTGTGATTCACACCATTTCAAGCAATTTATCCAGTTCAATGCATTTAAAAATAACTTTGGGTTGAAGTTTTAAGCTAATGATAGACCCCGCATCATTGCTTTCTCCTCACATTTTGGATGAACTTGGAGAATATGCGCTACTCTGTGTGGATGAAAAATTCTTTGGGGTAAGAAATTCAAGCCGAGGCATTTATGTCCTAGCGTGAACAGAGCACGAAATAAATTGGCTTACAAACTTGTTATATCTGTTGTGAAAAAAAGATGGCAATAAAGCGAAAAACAGATCTAAAAAAATTACACCAAAAATGACGACACAAGATTTACGTGGTTCGGCAAATTGCCTACGTCCACGGAGCTGCAGAGGATTTTATTACTTCGAGGATTACACCGTCGACCACGTCGACTTACAAGAAAGAATTCTCTCTCTCTCTCTCTCCTCATCTTCTCTCTCTCTCTAAACCGAGAGTCACACCAAGAAGAATAAGACAACTTTTAAAGAAAAGCTTCCTTGTATTTCCTTTATTTCAGTCTCACGACAAAGTATAATCCAAGGAGAGAAAGCTGTTTGGAGAGTAATGTCTATCCCTGTAATCGTGAGCCCCTTTTAAAGCTTCACAGTATCTAGCTTATTTTGGTAACCTTTAATTTCGTGATTCCATGGAATCATGCTTTAATGACTCATATAAAGCCCATTAAGGCAAGTTATCAAATTTATTTGCCTTTTTCTCTATAACAATAGGAGGGGTGGGAGATTAATTTGGTAAAGCTTAATTAGTTAATTAAGTTTTCCTTAATTCTTCATGTCAATAGAAGGCAACTGCTTTAAATAAAAAATTGGGAATCATCAAGCTATAGCAGGGAACAAAATACATAAGGAAATGAATTAAGAGCAGATAAATTAGAATCAATTTATCAAATGATTTCTATGAATCTGCTGTAATAGGAAGTGGACCGGGTTTCCACCTTCCTCAACAATTCTCCCACTTGGAGACTGGAACACTAACTGCACCATCCGTTGGCTGCACTGTCCTTTTCCTCAAACGTGATATCCTCCACCTCTGCAACTCAAAACCCCTGTCCTCAAGCTAGAAAACCAACTGAAGTCGAACACAACTTCAGTCTCTCAAGTGTGACGCCCTTAGTCAACATATCAACAGGATTCTTGCTTCCACAAATTTTCTCAAGTAGTAACTGTCCGTCATCTAACAATGATCGAGTAAAGTGATACCTGATATGAATGTGCTTGATCCTGGATTGAAATGCTGGATTTCTAGCTAGGAATATGGCGCTCTGGCTATCACTGTAGAGAGTGTCTTTCTAAACCTCCTTACTCAATTCCGCCAAGAAACTCTGCAGCCATATCATCTCCTTAGCAGCCTCTGACACTGCAAAATACTCAGCCTCTGTAGTGGACAAAGAAATTGTCTTCTGTAGATTAGAGCCCCATGACACTGCAGTACCGCCAAGCGTATAAACATAACCTGTAGTAATCTTCCTACTGTCAATGTCTTCAGCTAAATCTGCATCAACATAACCCTATACCTCTAGGCTCTTTCCTGAGAAACACAAATAGGTTTTTGAAGAGCCTTTTAGATATCTCAAAATCCACTTCAGAGCTTCCCAATGTTCCTTCCCTGGATTACTCATGTATCTGCTCACAACTCTCACTGCATGGGCAATATCCGATCTAATACAGACCATAACATACATAAGTGAACCAAAAACTAAAGCGTAAGGAACCTTACTCATGTAATCTTATTCCTCCTTTGACTTGGGTGATTGATTTTTGCTGAGTCTGAAGTGACTGCCTAAGACGGTACCAACTGGCTTGGCCTTGTTCATATTGAACCTGCTAAGCACCTTTTTCACATATTCAGCTTGTGAAAGTCTCAAAGTGCCTTTGACTCGATCTCTAACAATTCTCATGCCAAGGATTTGTTTTGCCGCTCCCAAATCCTTCA
This sequence comes from Phalaenopsis hybrid cultivar, assembly GCA_002079205.1. NCBI lineage: Eukaryota > Viridiplantae > Streptophyta > Magnoliopsida > Asparagales > Orchidaceae > Phalaenopsis > Phalaenopsis hybrid cultivar. The sequence continues at coordinate 74,157 of JXCR01143555.1, forward strand.
TTGCAAAGTGCTCTGACATCTGCTTCTTCAAATTATTGATCTCATAAATGCTGGCGCCTACAATAAGCATATCATCCACATACAATACAGGATGATATAGGAATGCTCAAAGTACCCGACATAGCAACAGTGATCTGCCTGGCATCTGCTGTATCTGACATTTTGCATGAAATTATCAAACTTCTTGTACCATTGTCTAGGAACTTGATTCAGACCATACAAGCTCTTCTTCAATCTACAAATTGAATCTTCTTTTCCTTGTACCACGAACCATTCAAGCTGGTGCATATAGATGTCTTCTTCAAGGTCTCCATGAAGAAAAGTTGTCTTCACATCTAATTGCTCCAGAAATAGATCTTCAGTAGCAACCATAGTCAGGATCATCCTAATGGTTGTGAGTTTTACCACAGAAGAAAAGATCTCAGAGTAATCAATGCATTGCTTCTGTTGAAAGCATTTTGCAACAAGTCTGGCCTTGTACCTTTTACTGTCATCAGACTCAGTCTTTACCTGGTACACCCACTTGTTGTGCAATGTCTTCTTCCCTGAGGGAACATCTGTTAGATCTCATGTCTGATTTCTCAGCAAGGAATCCATCTCCTCCTTCATTGCCAACTCCCACTTGCTAAAATTTTCATCTGCTAAGGTTTCTTCATAGCTTTGTGGTTCTCCATTATCTGTCAGCAATATGTAATTTAAAGTTGGTGAGTAATGCTGCGGCCGATGCCTGCTTCTAATTGACCTCCGAACGACGATTGGAGTAGTGAATGACTCTGGACCTGCCTGCGGAATAATAGGAATGGGTGCCCCGAACCCATTCTCCTCCTCATTCCCATCTCCATCCTGCTCTGTGTTCTCTGATAGATTGTCGAACTCCACGAACTCTAACTCCTGAGGAGCTACTCCAGAATTTGTATTGGCCTTGTCCTTGTACATCATCTTCTCATTGAAAATCACATTTCTGCTTCTGATAATCTTCCAATCCTGATCATCCCAGAAACGATAACCAAATGCTTTGTCTCCATAACCAATGAAATAACATTTCTTTGACTTAGCATCAAACTTGCTACGTACATCACGATTGATTAGCACATAAGAAAGACAACCAAAATTTTTAAGATGAGAAAATTTGACCCCTTTGCCGCTCCAGACCTCCTCAGGTAATTTACAGTCTAATGGGACAGATGGCCCTCTGTTGATTAGGTAAACTGCAGTGCTGACTGCATCTGCCCAGAAGGTTGGTGGTAGTCCTGCGTGCAATCTCATGCTCCTAGNCGCATCTGCCCAGACGGTTGGTGGTAGTCCTGCGTGCAATCTCATGCTCCTAGCACACTCATTGATGATCCTGTTCATGCGTTCTGCAACTCCATTTTGTTGTGGTATCCCCGAAATGGTCTTCTCCATTTTGATACCTTGAGTTGCATAGTACTTCTTAAATCCACCATCAATGTACTCACCATCATTGTCAAATCTCAAACATTTCAATTTTTAGAACTATCTCCATTTCAACCATGACCTTCCAAGTTTTGAAAACAGAAAATACATCAGATTTATGCTTCAGAAAGTAAACTCATACCTTTATGCTGTTGTCATCAATGAATGTGACATAATAGCAAGAGCCTCCAAGAGATGCCACTGGGGAAGGCCCCCACACATCGGTGTGTGCCAGTTCTAGTTTTCCTGCCTTTGGCACCCTGCCACCTTTCAGGAAACTGACCTTCTTCTGCTTCTTCATGATGCAACTTTTACACATGCTGAAATCAACGGACTTCAGTTCTAGTAGCTTGCCTCTGGACTGAAGCTCTTTCATACCTCTCAGACTCATGTGTCCAAGTCTGCAATGCCACATGTCTGTTGTGCTCTCTGCAACTGTGGTATCAACATTATTAATTAAACCAGTTGTCATATATAGCGTACCGGTCTTTTTACCCCGAGCCAGTACCAGTGCTCCTTTAGTAACCTTCCAGTTGTTATCAGAGAACAGTACTGAATGACCTCCCTCATCAAGTTGCCCAGCAGATATGAGGTTCCTTTTCAGTTCAGGAATGTGTCTAACCTTTTGCAGGATCCATTTGTTTCTGTTAGGGAGTGCAATTTCAACATCTCCTATCCCCACCACGTTCAAAGCTGCTCCATCAGCCAGGTACACTTTCCCGAAGTCACCTGAAACATAGTTTCTCATTAACTCCCGGTGAGAAGATGTGTGAAAAGAAGCCCCTGAGTCCAGTATCCAGTCATCAACAGAGTTATGAACTGCAAGAAATAACGCATCTTGCACTTCTTCAGTTACAGTGTTAGCACTGACGTTCTCCGTCTTCTTAAGATTTTTACAGTTCTTCTTTATGTGGCCAGTTTTGCCACAATTCCAGCAGGTTGCTTGTTGACCAGGCTTTGACTTGCTCTTGCTTCTATGCTTTGATTTTGGACCTTCCTCTGTTTGAGTTCCTATCTTGTGATCTCCCTACGGGATCAACATTCAGTGCTAAACTCGAACCTGAGATCTCGTCAGAATCTTTCCTGCGCACCTCTTCAGCAAGAATCAAGTCACGAATATCATCATATTTCAGTTTGATTTTACTTGCAGAGTTGCTAACTGTCATCCTCATCGCTTCCCAGCTATTTGACAATGAAGCCAACAATATTAGTGCACGTATCTTATCGTAAAAATCAATTTCAACAAAAGATAATTGATTTGTAATAGTGTTGAAATCATTCAAATGTTGAACAACCGACACACCTTCCGTCATCTTCAGGTTGAATAACTTTTTCATCAAGTGCACATTGTTATTCGCTGATGGCTTTTCATACATACTTGACGAAGCCGCAATATGATCTGTCGTCGTCCTCTCCTTTATGACATTGTGAGCAACGGACCTCGATAGGGTTAATCGAATAACCCCCAGAACTTTTCGATCCAATAGATTCCAATAATCATCTTCCATCTTCTCTGGTCGCTTTCCTAGTAGTGGAAGAAGAAGTTTCTTCCCATAGAGGTAATCCTCTATCTGCATCCTCCAGTATCCAAAATCCATGCCGTCAAACTTCTCGATCCCTGAAACCTTCACTTCGTCTCCGGCCATCGTTCTTCCTTAAATCTGAACCCAGTCTCTAATACCAATTGTTGTGAAAAAATAATGGCAATAAAGCGAAAAACAGATCTAGAAAAATTAAACCAGAAAAGACGACACAAGGTTTACGTGGTTCGGCAAATTGCCTACGTCCACGGAGCTACAGAGGATTTAATTACTTAGAGGATTACATTGTGGACCATGTCGACTTACAAGAAAGAATTCTCTCTCTCTCTCTCTCTCTCTCTCCTCACCTTCTCTTTCTCTCTAAACCGAGAGTCACACCAAGAAGAAGAAGACAACTTTTAAAGAAAAACTTCCTTGTGATTCCTTTATTTCAGTCTCACGACAAAGTATAATCCAAGGAGAGAAAATTGTTTGAAGAGTAATGCCCTTCCCTGTAATCGTGAGTCTCTTTTAAAGCTTCACAGTATCCAGCTTATTTTGGTAACTCTTAATTTCGTGATTCCAGGGAATCATGCTTTAATGACCCATATAAAGCCCATTAAGGCAAGCTATCAAATTCATTGTCTTTTTCTCTATAGCAACAAGAGGGGCAGGAGATTAATCTAGTAAAGCTTAATTAATTAATTAAGTTTTCCTTAATTCTTCTTGTCTATAGAAGGCAACTGCTTTAAATAAAAAATTGGGAATCATCAAGTTATAGCAGGGAACAAAATACATAAGGAAATGAATTAAGAGCAGATAAATTAGAATCAATTTATCAAATGATTTCTATGAATCTGTCGTAATAAGAAGTCGACCGGGTCTCCACCTTCCTCAACAATATCAACTTTACCAACAAAAGAATAATGGAATGTGCCAAATGATATTACATACGTTGGAGTGTCTAAAAGTTCAAGGCCAAGAGGTAGACCCAAAATAATTAGAATTAAAAATTTTCTAAAGTGCAACGCTCCAAAAAGAAGACATGTTCAAAACCTTAAGCTACTTGTCGTAAAGTGAGGATTTTTTGGGTTTCTTGTCGTAATAAAAATACAATTTATAGGGATTTAATATTGAGTTGGGATTAAATTCTATTTTTGATGATGATATTTCTTTTATATCTGTAATTTTATTCAATGTAGGCATCATATGTATACCAACAAACAGATTCTAGTTGTCAGCAAAACTCACCGTAGAGAATGCCTTTTGATGAAGTTGGATCTTCAGTTAATCCTAATTCAGGTCTTGGAACTATGGTAACTCTTTTAATCTAGTTAAAGTCTTATCTTAGATAGAATCATGTATTAATCATCATTTTCATGAATTTCATCTCATAATATCGATAGTAAATCACCATCATTTTCTTCTGGGAAGCAACATCCTTAAAAAAAAAAAAATTGCTTCCAGACTATGCTCTTCAAGGTCAGTATCTCTAGTAGCCTTTGGCTCAACAAGGGAAGTAGCTTCTTCTGATTTCAACAATTAATGTTAGTTATCAATTATCTGCATCAATAAAAATTTCAGTGTAGCAACCTCTCGGTAAGTTCTAGGGCCATTTAAATATATAACACACAATTTTGATGTTTGTACATATCACACACCTAAACTTTCACACACACACATGTTATAACACACAATTCTGAGTGATTAATGTTCTATTAAAAAATTATATTTTGTAAAATATGAGTTAAGTCTAAGTGATTAAGGCTTAATTACAAAATTATAATCTTATTCATACTCAAGCATGGATCTTCACCGTTTTGAATCATTCTATGGTACTTAATTGTGCTTGTGAAACCATCGCACCAATTGTAAACAATGTCCTGAAATTTTTACTCATCTTCACCAAACCATTTTGATGTGATAGTAGACATGGATACATTTATAAAACTTGCTCCAGCTTCATTTGCAATGGCCTTTTGCCCGCATAGTTTTTCTTGTTCCAGGTGGGAGCATGAAGAGCACCTGAAAGGACTCTTTTCTATCAGCCAATGCACCTATATTTTCAAATGTTACTCCAATTTCACTTGCTTGGACCACTTCAAGTCTGATGCGCTGCTCAAATTCATTGTCCGGAGGAACTTCCTATATAAACAACAAGAAACGCTGCTTGCCTCCTTCGAGAATTCTATAACAAAAGCATCCTAAATTCAATATGTTGCAAAAAAGGAGCTTCGCCTGATGTATGCAAAAAACGAAAAGAGTGAAAACGAAAGAGGAGCAATGGAGAATGGTCAAGGTTTTGCGGGCTTCTGGCGTGAGAGACTGGCATGGCTTTTGTTGGTAAAGGGGGAATGAGACAAGAAGTGAGGAAGAGTTGTTCGACAAAGAAAGTGCAGGCATAATTGGGAGGAGATTGGGTGTTTAGTGGCGTCTGCACGATGAAGGAGAACAAAGTGAGGTTTGGAGTTCAGCTTCTATGGGAGAATAATTTTTTGGTTTATGTGTGTTGCGCGAACCGGAGAGGGAAACGGAAGCGAGAGCGAATCACATTGGAGGGGGCAACGATGGGTTCGACTTGGTTCTTGGGGAAAAAAACTAAGGAGAGAGAGAGAGATAAAAGAGAAGACTGATTTTTGGGAATAGCGAAGATCTTAAGGTCACGTCATTTTGAAAAGGACGATCCATCATTTGGAAATTATGTTTGAACAGCTTATTCGAAAATACAGTTGATTTTTTTACATTAAATGCGGAATGCAGGTCGAATTCTGCGGTCCGCATTTCAAGATAAACAGTTTTTCTGGATAAGTACAAACTACCCCAAACACATACTAAGACACTAAAGGAAGAGACAGCCGTGAAACGGAGTTCGTAGTGTGTAAATTTGCTAATTCAGGACCGCGACGTGTAACAAAGAATGTTTAGGAGCTGCTCTATATAAAATCCCCTATATAAAAAAAAATATATAATGTAGAAAATCTTAGGAATCAACTTAACTCTTGATTTCAAATTTTAAGGCACTTTAGGAAATAATAATATAGCTTTGAATATTTGACGAAATATTTATTATATCGGCCAAAAAAAATATTGGAAAGATTTGCACAATATTAAAGTACCCAAAAAATTAATTGTTGTAGGTGAGAAAAATAGTTATTTTCATAGAGTATGAAATTGAAGAAAAAAAGGAGAGGGAGAATGTTCCCCTATAAATATATATATGTTTTTTCAATTTTTGAGCTATTGAATTTTATTTATTGTGCATAATAAATAAAAAAAGACTAAACTTTCTTTTTTATCAACATTTGACTTTACCATAATTTGTTAATTGGGCCACATTTTTCATTATTCTGCCATACACTATTATAAAACCTTAGTATTACCCAACAAAATGTTTGTTATCATCAAAATCCAATGCACAATATGAAATGGCTCAAGGGGCTACCAACAATATGTGGAATTCACTGTTTTGAAGATGATGGTTATTAGTCTGCATAAGAAGTGAGTGGATGTGATGCAGAAGAACCTAATATCTCAAGCATAGGACAAGTCCACTCACGAAATTTAGTTCAAGGTTGGGGATGAATTCATGTTCTGGAAGCTCATTCAACTTGGTCATCTCATGGTTGTGACTATTTTGGACCACTATATGGGTTCTTTATTTCTTTCTGGAATGAATGTGAAAATTCATACTTGGACCTTGTATAATAAATTATTGCATTTCAATTGAATAAAAGTGATACTATATCACTTTGGCTCACGCACTGGCTTGACTGTATTTTATTAAACGTGATTTTTTTTTCCTTTTTGATGTCATGTAAATGTTTTCCCCCTTTATTTAGTGATTCTAGTTCTTTCGCACCCTACATAAAGGTTTTGTCCCGTGTTGATTTTATTCTACTTGTCATTTTCTCTAAGTACTACTTTCTCTTCTTTCAACAAATCCATTTCTAGTCACACAAGCCCTATGGACTTCACCTTGATTGACTTGTAGGGGTCATTAAAAATGACTCTCGAGCAAGTGCAAAAGTATACACAGAAATGCATCTTTGATTCTTCCATTTGATTGAGAGTACTCGAGAAAGACAAGAGGTTGAATGCCTTTTATGATAATGAATTGGAGTTCTATCGTGACCAGCTCAGACTCAACCTCTAACTTCCTTTTTATGATGAGTTTGTGCAAAAATGTTGGCACCACACATAATTGGTTACTTGACTGAGGAGGGCTGGTAGTTTGAAGATATTGTTAAAAGTGAGGAAGAGACGACCTTGGCGAAAGATGATAAAGACAAAAGAAAAGGTAATATTATGGTAAGTACAAGTCAGTATTTTTACTCATTTTTTCTTTCTACTATTGCCTTTCAAAAAGCAGATAATTTTTTTTTTTTCTGTAGACTTTATCGTATTAGATATGAAGGAAGATAAAGAGATTTCTATTATTTTTTTGAGACAATTTCTTGCAACAGGGAGAGCTATGATAGATGTGCAAAAATGAGAATTAATAATGAGAGTCAATGATCAAGAAGTAACATTTAATATAGCAAAAGCTATAAAATATCCTGTGATAGAAAAAAATAATGAATGTTTTAGAATGGAAGTTATTGATTATCTAAGTAATGAACGATTTAAGGGAATGTTTGAAGAAAAACTAAGGCAAGATGAGAATTATGAGAATGAGAATGAAATAAAAAATGAGAATTTAGAATATGTTCAGGAGAAATTTGAAATTATGGACCTTTTGGAAAATGATAATAAAAATCTTATTTCTTCAAGTATTAAACCACCTAAACTTGAACTGAAAGTATTGCCTGCCCATTTAAAATATGTGTTTTTAGGAGATTCATCTACATTGCATGTTATTATATCTTTTGATTTAACTAAAATTTAAGAACAAAATTAGTAGAAATGTTGAAATGATATAAGAAGGCCTTTGGATGGACTTTAGACAATCTGAAAGGAATCAGTCCTTTAATTTGTATGTACAAAATTCTATTAGATGAACAATATGAACCTAAAACTGATCCTCAGAGGAGATTAAATCTGATAATGAAAGAAGTTGTTAAAAAGGAAATCATAAAATAGTTAGATGTTGGAATTATATATATCTTATTTCAGACAGTGCTTGGGTAAGTATGATCCACTGTGTTCCAAAGATAGGAGTGATAATTTAAGTAAATGAGAAAAATGAATTAATTCTAACAAGACAAGTTACTGGCTGGTGAATTTGTATAGACTTTAGAAAATTAAATGTAGCCACCAGAAAATATCATTTTCCTTTACCATTCTTAGACCAAATGTTGGATAGATTGGCTGGGCAAACATATAGATGGATATACCGGGTATCATCAAATTTTGATTGCTCCCAAGGAAAAAGAAAAAAACAACATTTACAAGCCCTTATGGAACATTTGATTTTCGTAGAATGTCTTTTGGACTATGTAACACACCTGCGACATTTCAAAGATGTATGATGCCAATTTGTTGTAATTTAATTGAACGTGGAATGAAAATGCTTATGAATGATTTTTCTGTATTTGGAGCTTCATTTGAATTATGCTTAAATAATTTAGAAAAAGTTCTGGAACTATCTAAAAAATCAACTTAGTACTAAATTGGGAAAACTGTCAATTTATGGTTGTAGGAGGAATTGCACTTGCGCATAAAATTTTTGAAAATGGCATGGAAGTGGATCCAGAAAAATTCAAGTTATTGATAAATTACCGCCTCCTACTATGATTAGAGGGGTAAGAAGTTTTCTAGAACATACATATAAAAAATTTTTTAAAAATTACTAAGCCATTATGTAAACTTTTAGAAAAGGATACAAAATTTAATTTTAATGAGGAATGCATAAAAGAATTTTAATTACTGAAAGAAAAACTAATCATTACTCTTATAGTAGTTCCACCTGATTTGGAGAAACCATTTGAAATAATGTGTGATGCTAGTGATCATGCTATTGAAGTTGTTTTAGGGCAAAGGTATAATAAAGTTTTTAAAGTAATAGATTATGCTAATAAAACTCTAAATGTAGCTCAAATTAATTACACCACTACTAAAAGAGAGTTTGTAGCTATTATCTATGCCTTTGATAAGTTTAGATCATACTTAATTGGAGCTAAATGTATAGTGCATATAAACCGTTCTGCTATCAAATATTTGATGCAAAAGAAGGATGTGAAACCGAGATTAATTAAATGGATACTTCTACTGCAAGAGTTTGATTTTGTGGTTGTAGATAAAAAGAGAATTGATAATCAAATAACTTATCATTTATCAAGACTAGAATAAAAATATTAATTGATTTTGCAAATGAAATTTTAGTAACTTTCCCTGATGAACAAATGTATAGTATTGATACAAAGAATATACCGTGGTTTGCTGATATAGTAAATTATATTGTGAGTGATATTCTACCACCAGATGTAAAAAATCAACAATTAAAGAAATTAATTCATGATGCAAGATTTTATTTTTGGGATGACCCATATTTATATAAACAGTATAAGGATTTGATCATTAGAAGATGTGTGTCTTACGAAGAGATTGAACAAATAATTTAACGATGTCATGATTCTAAATTTAGAGGACACTTTGGAACTAATATAATTGCACATAAAATTTTTGCAAGCTGGATTTTATTGACATACTTTTTTTAGAGATGTTAATGAATATATTAAAACAAGTGTTCGATGTCATCAAGTAGGAAATATTTCTAGATGAAATGAAATGCCTCTGAATTACACATTGGAAGTTGAAATTTTTGATGTGCGGGGATTAGATTTTATGGGACCATTTATGACTTCATTTGAAAATTTATATATATATCCTGCATTTGACTATATGTCCGAATGGACTGAAGCTATTGATGTACCTAAATGTGATGCTCAAAGTGTTCCAAAATTTTTAAACAAAAACATTTTTACAAGATATGGAATGCCGAGAGTGATTATTATGAATGGAGGATCCTATTTTAGGAATAAGAGGATGGAGAACTTGATTAGAAAATATAATATTATGCATAGATTCTTTACAACTTATCATCCCTTAACTAACGGTCTAGCAGAGATATCAAATCGTGAAATAATGCGAATTTTAGAAAAAAGTTGTAAATCCTGATAAATTGGATTGGTCAGCTTGATTAGATATTGCATTATGGGCATACAAAACTACCTATAAGACTCCTATTGGAATGTCCCCATATAGACTTATTTTTTGTAAAACATGCCACTTACAAGTAGAGTTGGAACATAAAACATTTTGGGCTATTAATGAATTAAATTTTAATCTAAAGGATGTTAGTGAGAAAAGATTATTGCAACTCAATGAACTTGAAGAGATTAGAAATGAAGCATATGATAATGCAAAAGTCTATAAAGAGAAAATTAAAATATGGCATAATCGAAAGATAATAAAAAAGAAATTTGAACCTGGATAAGAGGTTCTATTATATAATACTAGAATGAGATTATTTCCAAGAAAATTCAAATCTAGATGGTTAGGACCATTCAATATGATCAAAGTATATCATTATAAAACTGTTGTTATTAAAGATCCTAAAACGGGAAAGATATTTATAGTTAATGNGAAAATTAAAATATGGCATAATCGAAGGATAATAAAAAAGAAATTTGAACCTGGATAAGTACTAGAATGAGATTATTTCCAAGAAAATTCAAATCTATATGGTTATGACCATTCAATGTGATCAAAGTATATCATTATAAAACTGTTGTTATTAAAGATCCTAAAACGGGAAAGATATTTATAGTTAATGGGCATCGATTGAAACATTATTATGAATGGGCGCATGCCACAATTTAAAGAAATATTGATGTTCAGTCATCCTGAATAAACATTAGTGTGTCGGGCTAATAACGTTAAACCAAGTGTTTTGTTGGAGACAACCTATATATATATATATATATATATATATAT
>JXCR01143556.1:8129-67170 GCA_002079205.1 Phalaenopsis hybrid cultivar
ATATATATATATATATATATAATTATTTTAAATTATTTTATATTTCGAACAATAACGATTCGAACAGGACGAACACATCATTGTTCATGTTTGATTCGTTTAACTAACCAAACGAAAAAAATTTGTTTGTGTTCGTCTCGTTTACTTATCGAACGAATTGAACACGAACTCATTGACAAACCGAACACGAACTGTTCGCGAACAATAAGCTTTTTTGACAGCCCTATGCACTGCTCATGTGGCCTTATGTTCATGTTTGTATGTGTGCCCAAACTCATGCCGCTAACGCGAATATGTGTGTGAGACATGCACTGTGTCATCTGTGTGCTTTGTTAGTGCAAACTACATGCATGTTCATGTGTACCGTTGGTGTAGCTATGCATGCAAGCGAAAACAAGCTACCACACACATCATTAGTGTGTCATTGTGCACTCCGCCTGAGTGCCCATCACACACCGATGTTGTCGCTAGCAACCACCTCTCCAATCCATTTATCATTATCCAATATTCAAAGCTCGAATTTCATGCCTAAATTACTAAGGGGTTGTTTAGTCTGCTAAAAATAAAATACAATGTAAAAGATTTACATAACCCTATAATTACAAAGCATTTGAATATTTTTCAATTGTTTGGTTCACTGCAAAATAAACTCGTACTTTATTATTATTATTATTTTATTTGAAATTTATTGAAAACAAAGCAGGCGGGAGGAGCTGGCGACAGTTGGTGTCAGCATCACGGTGTGGGCTACGATAGTTTAGGCTACGGTAGTTGACGGGATACAGTGGCCAACGGCCAACAAAGGCGAATTGTAGCAACAGGCTGTGAAAGTGGCTTGTGAGCGGTGGCCGGCAAGCGGCGGAGGGCAGACGACCTGCGTCTAGGCGTCGATCATCAACTGCAACAGGCAGGGAGCGGGTGGAAGGGTGACGACATGCGGGTGGTCTAGTGGTAGCAGGCATGGCTACAGGCACCAACTAGGAGAGACGGTGGTGATTTTCCGAAAACATTTTACATTAACAATATAGTTCAATTTCAACCAAATCAGTCGATTTCCAAATTCAATAAAAACGAATTACTATCTAAACTTCAAATTCATTAAAATTTTATATTATATTTATAAATTTTTATACCAAACATATAATTTTATCAAATCCCTATAAAAAATTTACAACATACCACTAGCTGACTGAAGCAAACAACCCCTAAGATTACAATTAAAGAGATTTTTTGAATCACAACTCTAAAAGGAGGCACACATTAACTTATAAGGAGCGTTCACCCTTCATAATTTCTTCAAAATTACTATTTCATAGCCCACAACTTTTTGACAAATTAAGATAATTTTCAATGTCCATTGCCAACATCTAGAAATAAAGATAATTAATACATCTTCAAATATTCTTTTTAATCAAACACAAATCTCAATACACTATAAAATTAGAAGGATTAAGAATTTGCATGTACTCAAATTTATAATCAAACAAAACATCTAAATAATATGAAGCAAATGACATAAAAAATGATCATATTCGAGTTCATGCTTTCGAGGCGGAACTTTCAAATTGAACATCTTAACAAAGTAAATCCAATTAGCACAATATCACTTAATTTCATATTTCAAGTTCAGCAAGAAAATTCAATTACACATTGAAACATGCACAATATTTTTGACCACTCAAATATCAAATTATTCAGGACAATTCCTGCTAACTGGAGTTTAACCTTTTATTTATGACCATTATCCAATATCCTAAGCTCAAATTCAACTGGTGCGATATCACCAACATGATCATATTTCAGTTCAGCAAGAACAGTCACATGGAAACTATCACCCAATGTGGGATGGGCTAGGGCAATAAAAGGCAAATTGATGTTTCAGGAGGGGGGCAAAATATTAAATTGCTTTATATATAAGTAAAAATCCCACATGTATACTGAATACTATAAGAAAATAAAATAGCAAGGCTGGTGTAGAAAAACAGTCATGCTGAAATCAAACGCAGAAAACAGCCAGAACTTAATCCAAGATGCAAACTTTGAAGTTTACATTAAACTATAGAGTCTTGTCAACCAGCCACAATACGAACACCATGAAGAACCACAGTCACAATAACAACAGTACCATTTCACTGCATTTTACATCAAAAACTGAGTGCTTTGTAAGAAAATATGTGCAACCCGTGATGGATACCCCAAACTTTACTGACATGTAGAAATCGTCCAGCTNGAACTAGAGTCAGAATAGGTATAGAAACCTAGAGTAGAACATGCTGCTCAATTTGCAATTATCTATTCCTAGTCTTGTTGGCCTTCTTGCCCAATCATAAGATAGGTGGATTATCAGGGGAAACCGGAATAGAAAGATAGTCGGGACAAAAGTCACAACGGCGACAGCAGTGACGAATCTACTACTGATAGAAGACTCACTTGTCTCTGGCAGGGAGATCCGTTAGAGCACTGTGAGACGGGTCTCTAAAAGACCGTCGTGCGATGTAGCGCGTCGTTGTCGGGGGACTCCTCTTTTAGCAAGAGAGTCAGGCTCGAAGAGAGCCACAATAGCAAGAACATATTGATATGCACGACTCCCCTTTTAAGGGGAAGGGCATAAANAACCCCGGAATCAGCCATCTCCGATTAGCTTTTCAGGATCCAAGAGAAAAAAAAGATTCCAAGGAAAACCCTATACGCTGACTTGCATGAAGGACAGGGTCTTTCTTATAACAACAAAAGCAGTTTCGATGGCTGTGATGAAGCCGAGTTTCTAATTGGACGGACGTGATATAAGGGTTTTGTTCACAAAGGAAGAAGGATCGCGAAGGCACGGTTTGGGAATGCGGCCACGTGTAGCCCGCGTGCCGGGGAAGTAATGGCACGGTATGATAGGCAAGAGAATCGGCTGTATGGCTGACATAAAGCCACGTGGCGAGAGGCCATGTGATTACAGAAGGGCCGATCCACCACGACTTCGATATTTTTTTTGTGGCTTTACATTTGTATATTTAGGGGGTGTTTCATCTAATGTAAACCTAATCAAATATGAGAATATAAAAATTAAATACAATTCTCTGTTAAGTAAAATGTATCTCCGTTTCGTTATCTTTACAATCGTTTCATTTATAAATTTAGATTTAATAAATCTTACGATGAGATAGATTTAATGGATTTATCTTGTCATTGTTCGTAACATCTACTATCGTCTTTCACTCTCATCACGAACTTGTCTGAAATCTGAATTTGATAAATCCTACATCGGATCTTACAGTCATATATTTTTTTTATTGACCTGTTGAAAGAATGTTGGGGTGGTTTGCAAAAATTATTCATTATTTTGGATTACTTGAATGCGGACATGTGTTCATCTTTGGTGTTAAGCGTGGAGCATTCTGATTCATATTTGGTTGAGTCTTTCTTCTTAGTGATTGGTGATTTGATTCTCCTGTTAGATGGTGGGTTCGATTATTTTTTCTAGACAGATTGATGGGTTATGTTTCCTTCTCTAGCTAGAATGTTTATCCGTGATTTATTGATGTTGATGGACATTTTTACTTCTTAATTTATTTATATGTTATTCAAATTTGTCGGAGTATTATTATTATATGTTTTAGTCATATTATTTGTATTTTGGTCTTTGTTGCGCTTCTTTTTTTCATTAATGAAATTTGGTGTGGCTCTCAATTTTCTGAGAAATTAATTATATATTTGTATATTTAAAGATAATTTTGATTTTTTATTTGTTTATAAATTTTTGGTATTAAACTTTTTTGCATCTAAAAATATTTCATTCTAAATCTGATGATAATAATATTTGTTTATGTGATTTCAATAATTTAATATATATATATATATATATATATATATATATATATATATGTTTTTTTTNGAGAAAAAAAAGATTCTAAGGAAAACCTATACGCTGACTTGCATGAAGGCTGTTCCGAACATAGGGTTTTTCTTATAACAACAAAAGCAGTTTCGATGGCTGTGATGAAGCCGAGTTTCCAATTGGACGGACGTGATTTAAGGGTTTTGTTAACAAAGGAAGAAGGATCGCGAAGGCACGGTTTGGGAATGCGGCCGCGTGTAGCATGCGTGCCGGGGAAGTAATGGCATGGTATGATAGGCAAGAGAATCGGCTGTATGGCTGACATAAAGCCACGTGGCAACAGGCCATGTGATGACAGGGGCCGATCCACCACGTCTTCGATATTTTTTTTGTGACTTTAACATTTGTTCGCGTCTGATTGGCGTACGCAACCCTGTATATGATATTGAAGTTATACCGATGGTACAAGGGATTACATCCGCAGTATAATTCTTTGTAACCTCTCTATAACATTCTGTAACATATCTGTAACCTAAAATAATTTTCGCACTTCTGTTATTATATTTTAAGAATTTATTAGTTGGTTATAAATAAGTTACATGAGTATACATGTAGGTTATAAGGGGTTATACCACAGATATAACCCCCATGTACCCTCGGTATAACCCCAATATCGCAAGCAGCGCTGTGTACGTCTATCACACGCAATTTTTTTCTATTTAGGGGGTGTTTCATGCAAGAAAATTTTAACAACAAATCTAATGTAAACCTAATCAAATATGAGAATATAAAAATTAAATACAATTCTCTATTAAATAAAATGTATTTCGGTTTGATTATCTTTACAATTGTTTCATTTATAAATTTAGATTTAATAAATCTCATGACGAGACAGATTTAATGGATTTATCTTACCAATGTTTGTCACTTTCACTATCGTCTTTCACTCTCGTCACGAACTCGTCGAAAATCTGAATTTGATAAAGCCTGCACCGAATCTTCCAGTCATATTTTTTTTTTATTAACCTGTTGAATGGATATTGAGGTCGTTTGCAAAAACTTTTCATTATTTTGGATTACTTGAATGCGAACATTTGTTCATCTTTGATGTCAAGTCGTGAAGCATTCTGATTCATATTTGATTCTAAGTCTTTCTTCTTAGTGATTGGTGATTTTATTCTTGTGTTAGATGATGGGTTCTTTTACTTTTTCTTGACAGATTGATGAGTTATGCTTCCTTTTCTAGCAATAATGTTTATCCGTGGTTTATTGATGTTGATGGACATTTTTACTTCTTAGTTTGTTTGTATGTTATTTAAAGTTGGCGGTGTATTATTATTATTTGTTTTAGTCATATTATTTGTATTTTGGTCTTTGTTGCACTTTTTTTTTCATTAATGAAATTTGGTGTTGCTCTCAATTTTCTGAGAAAATAATTATATATTTGTATATTTAAAAATAATTTTGATTTTTTATTTGCTTATAATATTTTTAGTATTAAACATTTTTGCATCTAAAAATATTTCATTCTAAATCTGATGATAATATTATTTTTTTATGCGAATATATATATGAATTTTATAATTTTTTTTAATGATAATTCATATGAATTTATTCATTTTTTAAATTAATAAATAAAAAATATAAGATTTGGGTTTTCATTTTGGAGGTATGATCATGTCCTACAACTATTAATTATGATATTTTTTTTAATTAAAATTATTTGTGTATATTAAATATACCTAGTAATTCAAATGAAAATAAAATTATATCATAAAATCTCATGGTTGAAGCGCATTCATCATCGATATGCACAATTACTCTATGAATTTTGTAAGGGCACCATGAACAAATACGAGTGCCACTCGAGGGAAATCATAATTATAGAATGGTGGAGAAGTATTCATAACTGTCACACACTCCCCATTTCTCTATTGTCACCCCCATTATGGGGCATCAATTAGGGTCCTCAAAAAAGCTTGATGTTTGCTAAAAGCTCAAGTTGGGCTTGTTAAGTAGCTCGGGTTCGAACTGTTCTTTAATTAAGTGAATCAAACAAAAACAAATTTTTTTTTTAATTCAAGTTATAAATTAACCAAACATAAACAACACTTTGTTCAATTGTATTCAACTCGTTCTAGCTCGAAATAAAAAAGAATTACATATATTTTTATCTAAATTTAAATCACCATGGTTTATGTTGTCATGTGATCCAATGTTTTTTATTGTATAGGATTGATGCACGTTCGAATCTAGTTCCTCTTTTTTAAAATTAATTTAAACGCGTCAAATTTTGCCAAACACGAGCTAAGAAAGAACACGAACATGAAAATTTTTTGAGTCAAACACGAATAGACTGTTCATGAGACATTTCAAATATGAGTCAATTTTGAATAAAAAATATAAACGAGCTGAACACGAACACAAGTTTAACTCGCTCAAACTTGACTTATTTACACCCCTAGTCTATCAATACCCAAAAATAATTTAAGTTATCTAAAATAAGTTGAATTTAAATGCCCAAAATAAATTAAAGTTGACTCTAATTTAAGAGATCTAATGAGTATTATACCATCCATTAATGTGATGGCCATGCATTAGTGGTCGTTGTCAACATAACAAAAAATGATGGAGAGTTAGTAGAAGTATTAATGTTCAAAACATTCATCTTAGAAAAACAGGGTGAAGACATGTTAGAATGATGTAAATGATTAAAAATT
The DNA here is from genome assembly GCA_002079205.1 of Phalaenopsis hybrid cultivar. Lineage (NCBI taxonomy): Eukaryota > Viridiplantae > Streptophyta > Magnoliopsida > Asparagales > Orchidaceae > Phalaenopsis > Phalaenopsis hybrid cultivar. The sequence goes on from JXCR01143556.1 coordinate 14,676, forward strand.
AAGTGTGACAAATTTAATGTCTCTCATCCTCACCACGTCCAAAGCTTTTCCATCGGCCATATATACCATATAGCTTCGCATTAACTCCCGGTGGGAAGTTGTATGGAAAGAAGTATCTGAATATAGTATCTAATTATCAACAGAACTATGAACTTTCAACAATATTACATCATGTACTTATTTAGTTACAACATTAGCGCTATCATTCTCCGTATTATTTAGTTTTTTGCAATTCTTTTTTATGTGATCAGCTTTGCCACGATTTCAACAGGTTGTCTGCTGACCAAATTTTAACTTGATATTATCTGTGTTTTGATTTTGATCTTTCTTTGTTCGAGTTCATATCATGTGATCTTCCATTGGAATTAACATTCAGTGTCGAACTCAAACCCGATATCTCGCTAGAGTCTTTTCTACACACATCCTCAGTCAAAATCAAATCACAAATATCATCATATTTTAGCTTAGATTTACCTGTAAAATTGCTAACTGTCATCCTCATGGTTTTACAGCTATTTGACAATAAGGTCAACAATATTAACACACATATCTAATTATCAAAATCAATTTCAACAGACGACAATTAATTTGTGGTGGTATTGAAATTATTCAGACGTTAAACAACAGACACGCCTCCCGTCATCTTTATGTTGAATAAGTTTTTCATCAAGTGCACATTGTTACTCTTTAATATTTTTATGCATATCTGATAAAACTGTCATGAGAAGTACATCAGTCATTTCATTAATGACGTTGTGGCAATAAATCTTGACAGGGTTAATCCAACAACCCCCATAACCCATCAATACAACATATTTCAATCAGTCTCGTACATCTTTTCTTGTCAATTTCCCAAGAACAAAAGATGAAATTTCTTCCCATAATGGTGGTCTTCTATCTGCATCCTCAAGTAACAAAAATTTGTGCCATCTGATTTCTTGATCTCTGATGTCATCATTGCATCTCCGACCATCGTTTTTCCTATGATTTGAACCAGAGCTCTGATATCAATTGTTGTGAAAAACTAACCACAATAAAGTGAAAAATTAGAAAGAGAAATTTCACAAAATAAAAATATAATGAAATACACAGATTTACGTGGTTCGTCAAATTGTCTATGTCAACAAAGTTGCAAAGGATTTTATTAACTCAAGAAATTATGTCATCGAGCGTCTTGACGTTTGTAAGGGAACTCTTTCTCGCTTCCTCTCTCTACATCTTTCCGAAAGATGCAAAGCAAAAAAAAGCCCGATAAACAGAAAGACTTGTTGTATATTGCTATTTTCCGTAAGCTCACCTAATATAGCATAAAACTCGATACTATTAACTCCAATGAGAGAAGCTTTTAATGTTAATTTTGGTTCATAAAGGAAAACCTCTAGAATTCACGAGATCAGAGGAGAAGCAGGCGGCAGGAGCTTGAGTCATGAATCCATGGGAGAAGCGGGAACTTAATTAATTTGCAACGATTAATTAAGAAAGCAAAGAACAATAAATTAATTAATCTAGATAATTTCTTAAGATGTACAATACCGCCCAATTTGGATGCGGTGGATCAGGCTCCACATAACACAACATATAGTTCCCCTGAAGAGTATTTAGATCTATAGGGAAAGAAGAAGTCTCTTGGGGATCGCTGGTGGTGAGGAGTAAATGTAGCAAATATTTTATAGGACAAGTTCCCCTTACGTTTTTTGCTGGGAACGTGTCTCTGAAGAGTTTTTACTTGGTTTTGATCGTCTTCGTGTTGGTGGCACGATCCAAGCTCACTGCGTCATTTAGGATGTTGAATCTAAATCTGTCCAGTAGATCATGCCCAAGGAATAGAGAGTGAGATTGAGGAAAGAAAAACGAGAGAGGGAGAGAAAAAAGAGAGAGCAGGAGATAAAAATATGAAGACTTTGGGGTGTTTCCAGACTCAATAACTCATTTTATTCAAAAAAAAACAGATGTTGAAAGTGTGGGAACCAAAAAACCCCTTTAAATGAAAGGGTTCTCATATTTGTAGATGATTAAAGAATCAAAAAGTAAATTACAATACTATAATTGTTTTAAAAGGGTATTACACATTATTTTAATTTTTTGTGTTGATGCGTTATACCGAGTACTTTATCGAACGCTGAATTTATTATTTAGGAGATTTTTTATTAGGAGAGGTTGGGTTTCGGTGGCTAGTAGAAAGAAATAGTCATTCGTCGGAAGGAATAGTCATTCGTCGGTGGAGAAGTCATCTATCAAAGGGAAAGATCCTCTGTCGAGGGCAACATTCCTCCGTCGAGGGAGGGGGAGTCATATGTCAGAGGAAACATCAAATGAGGGTAGCCAATTCGATGGGAGCATACTGTAAATTGTCTTGAGATTCGTGCAGAACATTCTTGAACATGCAAATGATATATAGATAAATCTTCTCATTCTCACAAATTTAGATTTTGAGCTATGAACTACCCAAGTTGATATTTTAATTTTGGATCAATTTTGATGGTTAACTCAGCCTAAGGAGATATTTGATAGCATGATTTAATTATAATTTAGGCATTGATTAATGATAAATTAAATCAAATATTTAAAAAATATAAATTGAATCTAATACTCTGTTAAATTAAAATTTTATACGCTTAGTCTCTATTTATTGGCCGTCCCTGAATTTAATTTTTGTTAAGTACAATTACTCCGCCGTGGTCGGCTTCCACGCCTATCGTAAGAAGATTTCATAAGTCATATTTAACATAAAATAAAGGTGCGGCCAAACGCCGCTTAAATACGGATCCAAATAAACAGCATTTTTTTTCTCTATTCTTCTTGATCGAAACAGTCCGCATCGGGTAAAACACAAATCGGCTTCGCAAGCCTATTCCACTTCCAGCCAATTTGGCGAGCCAACAAGAAAGCGCGCTCAGCCCAAAGAAGTTTCGACGCTAGGGTTTCTTCTTGCCTGGCTTCGCGATTAGCAGAATTTCTTACTGGAGCTTGAATCAGAGGGCTTTAGACGGATTTTGATCCTTTTGGAAAGCTCTTTTGTTTTTAAAGTATTATTCCACCGGCAGAGTCAAATTTCTTAATCGGAGAAGATGGTATATAGCTTTACCCTATAGACGGATTTTGATCTCTAAGTGTATTGAGTATAGTTCTATCATTGGTCTGGTGTCTTTGTCTTTTTCTCCTTGTTAATCCTGTGTTTTTCCTCGATTGTTGCTACTTTCCAGCTTCCTCTCTCTCTTTTAAAGACAGCGCTGGGGCATCCTATGGTGAGAACATTAGGGTTTTCGAGGATCATTGATTTGCAGTCTTTATTCCGTACTTTAATGTTGTTTTTGTTTTTGTTGCTGATTTCGTTGTGTTACAGCTAGTGGAGTTGAAGAATGGGGAGACTTATAACGGGCATCTGGTGAATTGTGATACTTGGATGAACATTCACCTCAGGGAGGTCATTTGCACCTCAAAGGTGATTGTTTAAATCATGCGAAATGCTATTGTCTAAATTTGAAAATTCTTATATGGTTCTGATGGATTGCAGGATGGAGACAGGTTTTGGAGGATGCCCGAGTGTTACATTCGTGGGAACACAATCAAGTACCTTAGGGTTCCCGATGAGGTGTGTAGTGAAACTCTATAAGTCTGTTTTCTAATTCTATATTCTCTTCTAATTTGTTTTCTGTTCTAATGCATAGTAGTTTTATTGATTAATCATGCTATTAGGAAATTAAAAGTGTTGGTTTCCCCCTCTTTTCAGTTATCGACAGTCATAATTGCAGTTGTTTGTCCAATTGAATTAGCATTAGTGCTTAAAAGTTTTGTTTATGTGCTTAAAAGTTTTGTTTGTGCCCTTGTTGACCGTGGCTTGATTATTAAGAATTATCAAATTACTAGCATAATAAATCGAAGGTGGGCATAAGTTTCGCTACAATAAAATCATGGTTTAAAATTGAGCAATAGGAGGCATGCTTGATGCTTACACTTGTTGAGTAGTACATGAGGCTTACATCTTATATAATATGAGGCATGCCTTGGTTACTATATGAGGCTTATGCCTCACCNGCTGATGATAACCTTCTTGTGGATAAGACTAGAGAAAGTTCAGGAAAAGCTGAAATTATAGAGATCAATTTTAGAGTCTAAAGACTTTCGTTTGAGTAGTTCTAAAACTGAATACATGGAATATAATCTTAATAGTAGTAGATCTAGTGGCTGGCTTGTAATAATAAGTGATCAAATCATTAAAATGAGTGAACGTTTTAGATATCTCGGGTGTATTGTTGAAAGTGACAGTGCTATAGATGGGAATGTTATTAATAGAATTTAAGTTTGGTGTTGAAGTGGAGGAATGCATCGGGCATTGCTATAGAAAAGTATCACTTAGAATTAAATGGTAAATTTAATAAGATGATGGTGAGACCTACTATAGTTTATAATGTAGAATGTTGACCTATAAAAGAGAAGCATAAAACTATGTTTAAGTGTTGCTGAAATGAGAATACTTAGGTGGATGAACAACTTTACACTTAGAGACAAAATACGAAGCGAATATATTTGTGAAATGGTTGGTGTAGCTCCAGTGACAAATAAGATTAGGGAGATTCAATTTAGATGGTTTGATCACATTAAATGCTGACCATTTGTTGATCCAGTTAGGAGAGTAGATGTTTTAGGTTCAACTTATGTGAAAGTCAGAAGTAAACCTAAAAACTTGGGAATGTTTTATAAAAAATAATCTTAATTTATTAGAATTAAATGAAAGTATGACACTCGATATGACTCAATGGAGAAAACGAATGCATGTTAAATGCTTGTTGTTGTTGTTGTTGTTGTTGTTGTTGTATTATGTTTTCATCAACCAAATGCTAAAAATTTGAAAAACCTTGTATTCGATTTTCTTTACATTACAAATACACAAAACCAAACAATCACTATATTGCTAACCATATCTACTTAGCATCTCTATCTACTAAGATCTGTCATCTTTAATATTATCCCTTCAACTATATAGTAAATTTATAGCCTTTCTCCAATGTCAATAAATTTTCTCTCATGGTTGATTTCTTAGGAAATGAAATAAGAATGCAAGTTTGGCTGACCCTTCAATAAAGACCCTCAATATATTTTTGGCCCCTTCTCTCCCCTTTAATGGTGGAACCTCATTCAAATTCAAATTTAATGTTGGACATTTTTATGCATGTAAAATGGTTGCCACAAATCTCTCTCTTGATGCAAGGCTTAAATTAAATAGAAGTTGCATAAATAAAGTTTTTTTGAATGAAGATTCAAATTTGGCCACTCCACGCTCNTGAAGATCTATTGAATGGTAAGATTTTGTGGGCTTTTGAATTCAAAATTTTTGTCTTGATGGCTTGTTATGTTTTTACTTTGATGGGGGATAATTGTATTTGGTGGAGAGCAACTATATTGGACTCAGTTTAAATTATTATGTTGTCTTACTTTGGTGTTTGTACAACCCTTCTTATTTCATGATTTATTGTTTGGTTATTAATATGTTGTTTCATATGTGAATAATTTGTTCTTTTATTATGCTAGGTTGGTAATGTATTACTTTTTATTGTCTCAATAGGTTAAGATGTTACTGTATTACTTCTTTACACTATGAACTTAGTACAATACTTCTTCCTTTGCATTTTTTTGATTATGAAGCTTACGCATCAAAACTCCACGAAGCTTATGCTTTTTCACATGGAAAAAAAACCCGTCAATATCAAATTGTGCGATTTTAAACTTTGGAAGGAACAATATATAACATTAATGAAAGGCATAATATCTTCAAGTTTAGCTAACATTTGATATCAAACTCCTTCTGTTTATCTCATTTATACACACACTCACACACACACACTCACATACACACTCACACACATTAGCCATGTCTTAAATGTTTGGCACACCCATAAGCTTAAATTTTGTGTTGAATATTGTTTTAACCACTCGTGGATCTATCTTATCTTTGGTCTATCTATTTCACTATTTTTAATAAGTCACAACAAAGTCCATTATTCGATTGAGATTGAGCAATTCATATGTTTTTGGCTTCTAAGAGTCTTTGTTATTTTTTTACCATAGTTGAATAAGATTTAGTAGTGACATGTGATTGAGTGTCATATGTTGCCTTACTTTTTATGATTTTAAAAATGCTTCTACTTCTGGGATGTGAGGGCAAATATGAGAAGCTCATAAAAGATGGTCATTATTAAAGTAATTTAGAATATTGGATTTTGTTTCTAATTTAATATTTTAAAAATATATCGGAATAAAAATGCAATAACTCTTATGATTAAATTTTTAGTTGAAACAAGTTTGCACACAAGTACATAAAACTTAACATTTCNTTATGCTAATTAATGATATATCACATCCACTAAATTGTTCATTATATACTTAATTTTGTTCTACTAGTTCTAAAAGTTTTGTTTGTTTTTAAATGTTTCTCCATTGTTCTTAGTGTCATGGTTTTTTAATGGAGGCCTTAACATTTAGCTTTATGTCATTTGTAAAAAGCATATAACATGAAATATATTTTTGTAAATTTTTTTGTAAGAATCTTCATTTCTTGAGGAATTCGCTTCTCATTTCTTAATTTCCACCATCTTGTCTTATTACAAAATGGTCTTTTAAGTGTTCTCTTTTTATTCCTAAGGTATAAATATATTATCATTTATGTTGTGTGTTCAAACATTCTTTTGGAACCACCTTATAACCTTTGCAAATAATTTTTCTTTCTTTCTTAGTCAGCAATAATGCATTTGCAATTTGGTCATTCTAATTTTGAAAGTAATTTCGTACTACACTTGTTTCTTAAAGTATGTGTTCGCTATTACAAGGTCATATGATATTGCAAAATCAATTATAGCTTTTCTCAGCTTATTTTGATTCCTATTTTATACCCACCATGAATCCTCTAATAACCCATCCTTCTAGAATATACATGTTCATTTTAGTCACCTCTAATAGTTTCACTCTCCAATTTATTGTTTAATATTACGTCAATCTCTCCAAAAAGCTATTTTCTTTCCATCTCTGTTCAAGTTAGGGAACCAAAGAGCTAACAACATAATTTTTTTCTTGTTAATGAACTTGATGATTGCTATAGGCCTATTTAGTTTGTTGAAAAAAGAATGCTACATAAAAGAAATGTAATGTAAAACTGATATGTTGTATTTGGAATATTTTAGAATTGTTTGGTTTAATGTAAAGTAAATACATAACTTTAAATTTTTTTGTTTGGTTTGAAGAAAAATGATATGAATGTATAATATATTTGCTAGCGGCGGTGATGACTAGTTGGCGATGCTGCACTACAACTAAAGGCAACAGTTTACGGCTGCAGTGGCAAATGATAGAGTTGGGAAGCAGGCATCAGGCGACAACTCGCTAGGGTCAATGGTTGTTGGCCGACTGCATGCGGTGGGCGGCTGACGACAGAGGCAACCTCTGGTTATGGTATCAAGGGCTGCATTTTATAGAGTATTTGAAAATCACTCAAATTTGGTTTAATTACAGGAAACCTCTGTTTCTAATTGCAGGGTGAATATTAAATTCATCAAAATTTTACACTACATTCTATTTTAAAATTATGGGAGAGAGTAATTGAACATATGTTAAGATGTGATATAAATATTTCTCAAAATCAGTTTGGAATTATGTCGGGCAAGTCTACTATGGAAGCTATACATTTATTGAGAGGTGTGTTGGAAAAGTATAGAGAGATTAAGAAGGATCTACGTATAATTTTTGTTGATTCAGAAAAAACTTACGATAAGGTTCGAAGAGAAATTCTTTAGGGAGTTCTAAATAACTTATATTAAAGTCATTAAAGATACATATACTAGAGCTGATACTTGTGTTCGAACAGAAAGATGATTAACCAAGTTTTTTCCTATTTCAGTTGGATTACATCGGGGATCGACTTTAAGCCTATATCTTTTTCACTTTAGTTATGGATAATCTTATTGGACAATTACAAGATGTACCTTGGTTTATGCTTTTTGCTGATGATAACCTTCTTGTGGATAAGACTAGAGAAAGTTCAGGAAAAGCTGAAATTATAGAGATCAATTTTAGAGTCTAAAGACTTTCGTTTGAGTAGTTCTAAAACTGAATACATGGAATATAATCTTAATAGTAGTAGATCTAGTGGCTGGCTTGTAATAATAAGTGATCAAATCATTAAAATGAGTGAACGTTTTAGATATCTCGGGTGTATTGTTGAAAGTGACAGTGCTATAGATGGGAATGTTATTAATAGAATTTAAGTTTGGTGTTGAAGTGGAGGAATGCATCGGGCATTGCTATAGAAAAGTATCACTTAGAATTAAATGGTAAATTTAATAAGATGATGGTGAGACCTACTATAGTTTATAATGTAGAATGTTGACCTATAAAAGAGAAGCATAAAACTATGTTTAAGTGTTGCTGAAATGAGAATACTTAGGTGGATGAACAACTTTACACTTAGAGACAAAATACGAAGCGAATATATTTGTGAAATGGTTGGTGTAGCTCCAGTGACAAATAAGATTAGGGAGATTCAATTTAGATGGTTTGATCACATTAAATGCTGACCATTTGTTGATCCAGTTAGGAGAGTAGATGTTTTAGGTTCAACTTATGTGAAAGTCAGAAGTAAACCTAAAAACTTGGGAATGTTTTATAAAAAATAATCTTAATTTATTAGAATTAAATGAAAGTATGACACTCGATATGACTCAATGGAGAAAACGAATGCATGTTAAATGCTTGTTGTTGTTGTTGTTGTTGTTGTTGTTGTATTATGTTTTCATCAACCAAATGCTAAAAATTTGAAAAACCTTGTATTCGATTTTCTTTACATTACAAATACACAAAACCAAACAATCACTATATTGCTAACCATATCTACTTAGCATCTCTATCTACTAAGATCTGTCATCTTTAATATTATCCCTTCAACTATATAGTAAATTTATAGCCTTTCTCCAATGTCAATAAATTTTCTCTCATGGTTGATTTCTTAGGAAATGAAATAAGAATGCAAGTTTGGCTGACCCTTCAATAAAGACCCTCAATATATTTTTGGCCCCTTCTCTCCCCTTTAATGGTGGAACCTCATTCAAATTCAAATTTAATGTTGGACATTTTTATGCATGTAAAATGGTTGCCACAAATCTCTCTCTTGATGCAAGGCTTAAATTAAATAGAAGTTGCATAAATAAAGTTTTTTTGAATGAAGATTCAAATTTGGCCACTCCACGCTCTCTTGGATCAATTTATAAATTTGGTAAGGTGTTACACCACTCTTTTATTTAGATCAAAGTCTAACTTACGGAGGAGTTACAACACTTCTCTTTCTAAGATCAAGGCATAAATTATGTAGTTACATCGATTAAGCATAATGAAAATGTTCAAATTTCAAAGTAGTGCACGCCCATGTATGTTAAAGTTCGATCCCTTTTTCTTTTATTTAAACAAATTTTAATTTTTTTGAAGGAGTTACACCAAAATGATGTTATAATGGAAAACATTTCAAATTTCAAATTAAACTCTCCCTACCCTCACAACACATCCCTTTAGCATTAAAATGAAGGTAAAGCTTGGTGTTCTCCTTTAGATGAGAATTTTGGTGGGCTACTAATGAAATAATATTTCTATTTTATCTTTATTCATGAGTGAAGAATACAATTTACTTTTCGTCCTTGTATTTTCTTTTTCGTAGTTTATGGTTTCTATCATCTATCCTCACCATTTAACTTCCTGCATGTCTATTTTTGGCTTTCATTACTTCATCATGGCCAAGATTCATGCCAGGTTTATCCTTCATGCTCCATTATTTTAGAGGATGATACTTTCTTCCACTCCCTTCTCTACTCAATTAAATTAGGCATGGTTTATTTTTAACCTTCATATTTCCACTTATGCTTTCAATACTTTATCATTTAGGTATTTTAGCTAAAGTAGATATTTCTTATTAAAAGAGAGAATAGCTTGGTGGTCTCCTTTTCCTTTTCTATAGGTATTTTTTGTNACACAACACACCCTTTAGCATTAAAATGAAGGTAAAGCTTGGTGCTCTCCTTTAGATGAGAATTTTGGTGGGTTACTAATGAAATAATATTTCTATTTTATCTTTAATCACGAGTGAAGAATACAATTTTCTTTTCGTCCTTGTATTTACTTTTTTGTAGTTTATGGTTTCTATCATCTATCCCCACCATTTAACTTCCTGCATATCTATTTTTGGCTTTCATTACTTCATCATGGCCAAGATTCCTGCCAGGTTTATCCTTCATGCTCCATTATTTTAGAGGATGATACTTTCTTCCACTCCCTTCTCTACTCAATTAAATTAGGCATGGTTTATTTTTAACCTTTTTATTTCCACTTATGCTTTCAATACTTTATCATTTAGGTATTTTAGCTAAAGTAGATGTTTCTTATTAAAAGAGAGAATAGCTTGGTGGTCTCCTTTTCCTTTTCTATAGGTATTTCTTGTTTTTTTATTATTGCATGGCTTATTTTTATCGTTGTCTAGTTGACTATTGCATGCCTATTCTTATTTTTGCTAGAATTTTATTTTTCTTATTCTCTTATTTAAGAACATGAAGGCTTGTTGGTTTCTTCTGTTTTCTCTTTAGATGTTAAATTGTACTTACCCTTTTTGAAAGGTTATCAAAATATATCCTCTTGAAATCAAGAAGTATCCACCAAACCTCCTCTCATAAGCTTTTTTTTTTATTTTTATAAATTAATAAATAGACACACACTCGCACACACACACACATATTAATCCTCTCTTCAAGACGTTAANTTTTAGATGTTAAATTATACTTACCCTTTTTGAAAGGCTATCAAAATATATCCTCTTGAGATAAAGAAGTAACCACCAAACCTCCTCTCATAAGCTTTTTTATTTATTTATTTATAAATTAATAAATAGACACACCCTCGCACACACACACACATTTATTAATACTCTCTTCAAGACGTTAAGGGCTTGGTGGTGGCTTTTTGTGTTTATCTTTGGTTTGGTGATTTAGACTAACACAATTTAATTAGTTATCAAATCCAAATATATTCTTTCAAGATGTTAAGGACTTGGTGGTGGCTTTTTTATGTTTATCTTTGATTTGGTGGTCTAAACTAGCACATTTTAAAATGTTATTAAACCAAAATGTTTTCTTTCTTTCTTTTTATAATCAAGAAAAACTATTCTTCTCATTTAGATTTTCTAAGTTACATTTTTCTTTCCTAGAGTTTTTTTCTTTCAATAATGGAAGTTATATTTTTTTTTAGAAAAATAAAAAAGAAAAGTAAAGATTTAACTCAAGTAAAGTGTATTAAAGATGAAAATCAAAAAGTACTTTTTTTAGAAAAAGATATTCAACATAGGTGGGTGAGTTACTTTGATAAAGTTTTTAATGAAGTTTTTGAAAATATGATCGACCTTAGTAATCTTAATATCATGAATAATAATAAAACGTTTCATTTTTACCGTCGCATTAGTAAAAATGAAGTTGGGGAGACTTTAAAGAAAACCAAGTGTGGAAAGTCTGTAGGACCTGATGATATCCCAATTGAAGTGTGGAAATATTTGGGAGATTTGAGTTTCTTATACTAAACTCTTTAATATTATTTTAAAAACTAAAACGATGCCTGAGGAGTGGAGGAAGAGTATTTTGGTCATCTGTAGGACTTGATGATATCCCAATTGAAGTGTGGAAATATTTGGGAGATTTGGGAGTTTCTTGGCTTACTAATTTTGAAAACTAAAAAGATGTCTGAGGAGTGGTGGAAGAGTATTTTGGTCTCCATTTTTAAGAATAAAGGGGATGCACAAGAGTGTGCAAATTATAGAGGATTAAATTGTCGAGGAGTGGAGGAAGAGTATTTTGGTTCTCATTTTTAAGAATAAAGGGGATGCACGAGAGTGTGCAAATTATAGAGGAATTAAGTTGATGTGTTTTACTTAAATTTATTGGAGAGGGTAATTGAACATAGGTTAAGACGCATCACAAAGATATATCATAATCAATTTGGATTTATGCCAGGCAGGTCTACTATGGAAGTTATACATTTATTGAGAGGTTTGATGGAGAAGTTCAAAAATAATAAGGAGAATCTACATTTGATTTTTATTGATTTAGAAAAAGCTTACGAAAAGGTTCCAAGAGATATCCTTTGGAGAGTTCTTTTGGAGAAAGGTCTTGATATGGCTTATATTCAAGTCATTAAAGATATGTATACTAGAGCTGTTACTTGTGTTCAAACTGAAGGAGGATTGACCAAATATTTTTCTATTTCTATTGGATTACATTAGGGATTGGCTTTAAGCCCATATCTTTTTGCTTTAGTTATAGATGGTTTTACTGGACATTTACAGGAGGATGTACCTTGGTGTATGCTTTTTGCTGATGATATCCTTCTCGTGGATAAACTGAAAGAGGATTGACCAAATATTTTCCTATTTCTGTTGGATTACATCAAGGATTGGCTTTAAGCCCAAAATTTTTTGCTTTAGTTATGGATGGTCTTACTGGACATTTACAAGAGGATGTACCTTGGTGTATGCTTTTTGCTGATGATATTCTTCTCGTGGATAAAATGAGAGAAAAAGCCCAGGAAAAATTTGAATTATGGAGTCTACATTGGAGTCTAAAGGCCTTCATTTAAGTAGAACTAAAATTGAATACATAGAATGTAATTTTAGTTGTAAATGCTCTAGTGACAGAAGTGTGACTTTGGGTGATCAAATTATTAAAAGGTGTGAACGATTTAGATATCTTGGGTCTGTTGTTCAAAGCGATGGTGATATAGATGGGGATGTTAATAGTAGAATTCAAGTTGGTTGGTTGAAATGGAGGAATACTTCGGGCCTTTTGTGTGATAGAAAAGTACCGCTTAGACTGAAAGGAAAATTTTATAAGACGGTGGTGAGACCTGCAATGCTATATTGTGCTGAATGTTGGCCTTTAAAAGAGAAGCATAATAATAAGTTATGTGTTGCCGAGATGAGAATGATTAGGTGGATGAGTGGCTTTACACTTAGAGACAAAATGCGAAATGAATATTTCCGTGATAGGGTTGGCGTAGCTTTTGTGATGAACAAAATTAGAGAAAGTCGGCTTAGATGGTTTGGTCACATTAAACGTCGACCATCTGATGATCCGATTATGAGAGTAGATGTTTTAGATTCGACTTGTGTTAAGAAAGGTAGAGGTAGACCAAGGAAGACTGGGCTTATTATATTAAAAATGATCTTAATTTACTAGAACTAAATGAAAATATGATACTAAATAGGACGCAATGGAGAAAAAAAGATTCATGTAGCCGACCCAATGTAGTGGGATTAAGGCTTTGTTGTTGTTGTTGTTATCAAGATGTTTAACGATCCAAACTCACATCAGTTCACACTAAATCATTTAAATACCTAGGATAAGATTTTTTGAAGAAGGAGATATGTGATATTAAAAAGGTATGCAACTTTGAGCTATCCCTCCAAAAATAACCTCAAGAGAATTTCACCCCTTTCTCTATCTTCCATAAATGTTGGGGCTTCATTCAAATTAAAATTTAAGATGGGAGATTTTCATGCATGCATAGTTTTTGCCACAATTCTCTCTTGAATAAACTCCTAAATTGAGGAGGAATTACATAAACATAGCTTTAATAGAGGAAATTTACAATTTAAATTAAGAAATATTCAAATTTATCAACTCTTCTCTATATTGGATCATGCTGTAAATTAAGGAGTTGCGCCACTCTGCTCATTTGGGCCAAGGTATAAATTAGGGAGGAGTTGCACCAATCTCCCTAGATAAAAGCATAAATTATGGAGTTATGCCAATAATTTTTTTTTGAACAAAATATAATAATTTTTAAATGTAAGAAAATTTATTTAGAGTTCATGGTACCGTCAATCGTTTAGGTCAATTAATGGATTGAGAGTTACATCAATAAATTATTAATGAGAATATTTTAAATTTCAATATGAAACATGCCCGTGTATGTTATAAATTGGCACTTTCTCGCCTCATGGAGGAGTTACACTATTGAGTATATGATATAAAAGTTTCAAATTTCAAATTTACGGCTAACCCCATGTATTTTTTATTGATTTATTATATTCATATAACTACCAATGGATTGCTATAAATATATGGTATCATATTAAAAAAAGCTTTAGGTTGGAATCATGTATGTTTTGCTTTGGCATCACATAGAAAGTGGCTTGGTGATTCTTTCTTATATGGGGCATTTAGTGAGTTACTCATTTTTAAACATGAATTAAGAATGCTATTTGTTTCAATTGTTGTTTTTTTTCCATAGTTAAATATTTATATCCACAATACTCGTTAGTCACTAGGTTTTGCTTTCATTAGTCCACCACGGCAAGTTCTCCAGCTAGCTTTCCATTGATTTGGAGGATGATACTTTCATCCATCACATTCTTCACCAAAATAATTAAATTTGGTGATTTTGCTCTTCACCTTCTCATCTCCACTATCACCACCTTTCATACCTTAATGATATTTTACTAATCGTAATGTACATGAATTCTTGTCTTCCCAGATCAAACTTTACAAATTTAATGTAGTAAATTTGATATAAGTTTCGTCTTAGTCAATCATGGTCTAGTGCTAGACATAATTAGTCCATTCCTTCCTTTTTTAACACAACTATGTTAAATAGTGGTATGTTATGTTACGTATGGGTGACATTCTACCATTACCTACTTCTCACCACAATTAGGTTTTGGTCATAGGATGATGTTTATGTCGAATGTCCTAGCATTGGGTAAATTCAAAATTGAGATTTTGACATATGTTTTATATTGGGCTATAGACCTATAAAAAATTTATTTGAAACCTTGTCTATATTTCATTGTTTTCAGTTGCAAATCTTTATTCGATTTGCTTAAAAGCATGTTATGGGTAGCTGTTTTTATTCTTTTTCTTGGAACTACTTAGGTAATGATACCTTTTTTATGTGTTATCAGGCATTTTGCCATTATGGTATTTTTTGATATAAATCTCTTTTTCATAATGGTAAATTACCCGGTCTTAACCTAGCATAAACCTTACGATATTTAAGCAAAATTTTATTAGACCTACAGTGCTTTCTAAGTCATGTTTGTTTAAGTATGATGTCATTCTTGAGCATTGCAAAGCTACTTTTTTTTATCTATTTAACAATATACTTAGATTCTTTCACGTTAATCTTAGAACTCCATAGTTCTGAATTTCGTAGGTTACATGCATCTCCTATGTATGGTCCTTGTAGTAGAGAAATTTTTTTCTCTGATGGTACTAATCTCCATCTGTTCCATTAGGATGCAGCTGCAATCTTTTTTGCGTTTACCAATATCTTGTACCAAATTATCAACATGAGCAATCTAAGTATTGCTTTGTTTTTCTCTGATGTTACTTAATCTCCATCTGTTCCATTAGGATGCAGCTGCAATCTTTTGTGCGTTTACCAATACCATGTACCAAATTATCAATATGAGCAATCGAAGTATTGCTTTTGTTTGCTTGCAGATAGCAAGTTATCTTTTTTATTTCAGACATCTAGGCTGTGAACTTTGTGTTCTAGTTCCATGAATCATGCTATATGTTGAGTGCTCAGAT
Organism: Phalaenopsis hybrid cultivar; assembly: GCA_002079205.1. Taxonomy (NCBI): domain Eukaryota; kingdom Viridiplantae; phylum Streptophyta; class Magnoliopsida; order Asparagales; family Orchidaceae; genus Phalaenopsis; species Phalaenopsis hybrid cultivar. The sequence continues at coordinate 30,281 of JXCR01143556.1, forward strand.
ATTTATGGCCCTGAGTTTTTCAGCAAGGGTGTATGGGGACAAGTGCCATAGAAGTTTAGATCTTTGTTTAAATTTCTTGATCAATAAAGAGATGTATGAGGAGTCAGCTCATGGTTTGCATATTGATTATTCAATTTTCTATTTGAATGGTCCAGCATATTAATTTTGTCCAGCTTTTGCGTTATAAAAGGGCATGTTGTTGGTGGTATATTCTTATTTTAATTGATGAATGTATGCACATCTGTATAGATAATGGCGCTAATGCAAATTTTGCTGTTAGTGNTCGTCGTCGTCATAACGCCAAAACGTTGCACGTCGCCGGCAACCGAACGAGCCACTTCAGGTGCCCGCCTCAGAAGTGATGGTACGTATCGCTCAACTTCGCAAAGAAATTGGTCCACCTGTAACCAATTACATTGAAGATAACCCCAATTTTTTCGAACTATTATTAATCTGCACCGGATTCTTTGAGAATCGATACATAAATTTGTGGATTACAGATTTAGCTACATGAGATATAAAGGCAACCCCAATTATCCCTATTTTACACCGGGTATCTTTGAATAAAACACAGATACTGATGAATTCGGCTATCCTGCGCGGATCGAAACTATGCTCGTAGAAGGAATATAGAGAAAGCTAAACAAATGGATGAGATAGATAGGAGAAAAACCTTTCGATCGATGAACTTGAGAAACTCCAAAGGAACATCANAATCCTGCGCGGATCGAAACTATGCTCGCAGAAGGAAAATAAGGAAGCTAAACAAATGGATGAGATAGAAAGGAGAAAAACCTTTCGATCGATGAACTTGAGAAACTCCAAAGGAACATCATGAATTTTGTCAAAAACAGGAGCAACAATCGCCTTCACCGTGCCCTCCACGGCCTGAACTCCCGGACGCAACGGTCCGGAGTTCTCCTTAGCAAGATTATAAAGGCTCGACAGACATATAATTGCCTGAAACGCTGCCACCTGCACGAACTCGAGATGTTTAAGCTTCGTCTCTTGTGCCCGATTCTGCGAACAAGAACAGCCAGATGGATCAAACAATACTGAACATCTAAATCTAATAAAATCTGCAAAAAATCAACCTAACAAATGAAAAATCCTACCGGATCGTTAGAACTGACCCCGGAATCCGCCATCTCCGATTAGCTTTCAGGATCCAAGAGAAAAAAAGGATTCTAAGGAAAACCCTGTACGCTGACTTGCATGAAGGCTGTCCCGAACATAGGGTTTTTCTTATAACACCAAAAGCAGTTTCGATGGCTGTGATGAAGCCGAGTTTCTAATTGGACGGACGTGATTTAAGGGTTTTGTTCACAAAGGAAGAAGGATCGCGAAGGCACGGTTTGGGAATGCGGCCACGTGTAGCCCGCGTGCCGGGGAAGTAATGGCACGGTATGATAGGCAAGAGAATCGGCTGTATGGCTGACATAAAGCCACGTGGCGAGAGGCCATGTGATGACAGAAGGACCGATCCACCACGACTTCGATATTTTTTTTTTGTGGCTTTAACAATTGTATATTTAGGAGGTGTTTCATGGAAGAAAATTTTATCAGTAAAATGTATTTTGAAAGGTTATGTATTTTCAAAATGTAAAAAATAACGTTTTCACACCGCAACGATCTAAATGCGACGGCAACTTATTGACAACAATCTGACTTTTCTAAAAAAATAAAAATTTATAATAGTCACCGCACCTAGCTTATAAACAGATTATTTTTAATCAGCTTATCAACAAATTATTCAATAAGCTATAGTTGCCCCAACAGACCCTTAGTTATGAATCTAATGTAAACCTAATCAAATATGAGGATATAAAAATTAAATATAATTCTCTATTAAATAAAATGTATTTTCATTTCATTATCTTAACAATTGTTTCATTTATAAATTTAGATTTAATAAATCTCATGATGAGACAGATTTAATGGATTTATCTTACCATTATTTGTCACTTTAACTATCCTATTTCACTCTCATCACGAACTCGTCAGAAATTCGAATTTGATAAATCCAACATCGGATCTTACAGTCATAGATATTTTTTATTGACCTGTTGAAAGGATGTTGAGGTCATTTGCAAAAACTTTTCATTATTTTGGATTACTTGAATGCAGACATCTGTTCATCTTTGGTGTCAAGTCGTGAAGCATTCTGATTCATATTTTATTCCGAGTCTTTCTTCTTAGTGATTGTTGATTTTATTCTCCTGTTAGATGATGGGTTCTATTACTTTTTCTTGACAGATTGATGGGTTATGTTTCCTTTTCTAGCTAACATGTTTATCCGTGGTTTATTGATGTTGATTGACATTTTTACTTCTTAGTTTATTTGTATGTTATTCAAAGTTGTCGGTGTATTGTTATTATATGTTTTAGTCATATTATTTGTATTTTGATCTTTGTTGCACTTCTTTTTTTCATTAATGAAATTTGGTGTGGCTCTCAATTTTTTGAGAAAATAATTATATATTTGTATATTTAAAAATAATTTTGTTTTTTTATTTGTTTATAATATTTTTAGTATTAAACTTTTTTGCATCTAAAAATATTTAATTCTAAATCTGATGATAATAATATTTTTTTATGCGATTTCAATAATTTGATATATATATATATATATATATATATGTATGTATGTATATATATATATGTATGTATGTATATATATATATATGTATGTATGTATATATATATATGTATGTATGTATATATACATGTATGTATATATATATATATATACATGTATGTATATATATATATATGTATGTATGTATGTATATATATATATATATGTATATATACATACATACATATACATACATACATATACATACATACATATACATACATACATACATACATATATATATATACATACATACATATATATATATATGAATTTTTTTAATTTTTTTAATGATAATTCATATGAATTTATTCATTTTTTAAATTAATAAATAAAAAAATTTAAGATGTGGGCTTTCGTTTTGGAGGTATGATCATGTCTTACAACTATTAATTATGAGATTTTTTTAATTTAAATTATTTGTGTATATTAAATATACCTAGTAATTCAAATGAAAATAAAATTATATCGTAAATTCTCATGGTTGAAGCGCATTCATCATCTATATGCACAATGACTCTATAAATTTTGTAAGGGCACCATGAACCAATACGAGTGCCACTCGAGGGAAATCATAATTATAGAATGGTGGAGAGGTATTCACAACTGTCACACACACCCCATTTCTCTATTGTCACCCCCATTATGGGGCATCAATTAGGGTCCTAAAAAAAGCTCGATGTTTGCTATAAGCTCAAGTTGGGCTTGTTAAGTAGCTCAGGTTCGAACCGTTTTTTAATTAAGTGAATCAAACACGAACAATTTTTTTTTTAAAATTCAAGTTATAAATGAACCAAACATTAACAACGCTTTGTGCAATTGTATTCAGCTCGTTCTAGCTCGAAATAAAAAAGAGTTACATATATTTTTATCTAAATTTAAATCACCATGGTTTATGTTGTCATGTGATCCTATGTTTTTTATTGTATAGGATTGATGCACGTTCGAATCTAGTTCCTCTTTTTTTTTTTAAATTAATATAAACGCGTCAATTTTTGCCAAACACGAGCTAAGAAAAAACACGAACATGAAAAATTTTTGAGTCAAACACGAATAGACTGTTCATGAGACATTTCACATATGAGTCAATTTTGAATAAAAAATATAAACGATCCGAACACGAACACAAGTTTAACTCGCTCAAACTTGACTTATTTACACCCCTAGTCTATCAATAGCCAAAAATAATTTAAGTTATCTAAAAAAAGTTGAATTTAAATGCCCAAAATAAATTAAAGTTGACTCTCATTTAAGAGATCTAATGAGTATTATACCATCCATTAATGTGTTGGCCATGCATTAGTGGTCGTTGTCAACATGACAAAAAGTGATGGAGAGTTAGTAAAAGTATTAATATTGAAAACATTCATCTTAGAAAAACAGGGTGAAGACATGTTAGAATGATGTAAATGATTAAAAATTAGATGTGACAAATTTAATGTCTCTTATCCTTACCACGCCCAAAGTTTTTTCATCAGCCAGATATATCATATAGTTTCGCATTAACTCCCGGTGGGAAGTTGTATGGAAAGAAGTATCTGAATCTAGTATCCAATTATCAACAGAACTATGAACTGTCAGCAATAGTGCATCATGTACTTCTTCAGTTACAACATTAGCGCTATCATTTTCTGTATTATTCAGATTTTTGCAATTTCTTTTTATGTTGTTAGTTTTGCCACAATTTCAACAGGTTGTCTGCTGACCAAATTTCGACTTGCTATTATCTCTGTGTTTTGATTTTGATCTTTCTCAGTTCGAGTTCATATCATGTGATCTTCCATTGTAATTAACATTCAGTGTCGAACTCAAACCCGATATCTCGCTACAGTCTTTTCTGCACACATCCTCAGTTAAAATCAAATCACAAATATCATCATATTTCAGCTTAGATTTACTCTTGAAATTGCTAACTGTCATTCTCATGGTTTTCCAGCTATTTGACAATAAGGTCAACAATATTAACACACATATTTAATTATCAAAATCAATTTCAACAGACGACAATTAATTTGTGGTGGTATTAAAATCATTCAGATGCTGAGCGACAGACCCGCCTCCCGTCATGTTTATGTTGAATAAGTTTTTCATCAAGTGCACATTGTTACTCTCTGTTGGTTTTTTATACATATCTGATAAAGCTGTCATGAGAAGTACATCAGTCATTTCCTTAATGACGTTGTGGCAATAAATCTTGTCAGGGTTAATCGAACAACCCCCATAACCTATCGATACAACATATTTCAATCAGTCTCGTCCATCTTTTCCTGTCAATTTCCTAAGAACAAAAGATGAAATTTCTTCCCATAGTGGCGGTCTTCTATCTGCATCCTCAAGTAACCAAAATTTGTGTCATCTGAATTCTTAATCCCTGATGTCATCACTGCATCTCCAACCATCGTTTTTCCTATGATTCGAACCAGAGCTCTGATATCAATTGTTGTGAAAAAGTAACGACAATAAAGTGAAAAATTAGAACGAGAAAATTCACAAAATACAAACATAACGAAATACGCAGATTTATGTGGTTCGTCAAGTTGTCTATGTCAACGAAGTTGCAAAGGATTTTATTAGCTCAAGAAATTTTGTCGTCGAGTGTCTTGACGTTTGTAAGGAAACTCTTTCTCGCTTCCTCTCTCTACATCTTTCCGAAAGATGCAAAGCAAAAAAAAGCTCGATAAATAGAAAGACTTGTTGTATATTGTTATTTTCCGTAAGCTCACCTAAGATAGCATAAAACTCTATACTATTAACTCCAACGAGAGAAGCTTTTAATGCTAATTATGGTTCATAAAGGAAAACCTCTAGAATTCACGAGATCAGAGGAGAAGCAGGTGGCGGGAGCTTGATTCACGAATCCATGGGAAAAGTGGGAACTTAATTAATTTGCAACGATTAATTAAGAAAGCAAATAACAATGAATTAATTAATCTAGTAATTTCTTAAGATGTATAATACCGCCCAATTTGGATGCGGTGGATCGGGCTCCACATAACACAACATATAGTTCCCCTGAAGAGTATTTAGATCAATAGGGAAAGACGAAGTCTCTTGGGGATCGCTGGTGGTGAGGAGTAAATGTAGCGAATATTTTATAGGACAAGTTCCCCTTGCGTTTTTGCTGGGAGCGTGTCTCTGAAGAGTTTTTCCTTGGTTTTGATCTTCTTCGTGTTGGTGGCACGATCAAGCTCACTGCATCATTTAGGATGTTGAATCTAAATATGTCCAGTAGATCATGGTCAAGGAATAGAGAGTGAGATTGAGAATAGAAAAACGAGGGAGGGAGAGAAAAAAAGAGAGAGTGGAAGCGAAAAAAATGAAGACTTTGGGGTGTTTCGAGACTCATGAACCCATTTTATTCAAAAAAAAAAAAGATGTTGAAAGTGTAGGAACCAAAAAACCCCTTTAAATGAAAGGGTTCTCATATTTATAGATGATAGAAGAATCAAAAAGTAAATTATAATACTATAAATTGTTTTAAAAGGGCAGTACACATTATTTTAATCTTTTGTGTTGATGTGTTATACTGGGTACTTCAACGAACGCTGAATCTATTATTCAGGAGATTTTCTATTAGGAGAAGTTGGGTTTTGGTGGCTAGTCGGAGGAAATAGTCATTCGTCGGAGGGAATAGTCATTCGTCGGGGGGAGAAGTCTTCTATCAAAGGGTAAGATCCTCTGTCGAGGGGAATAGTCCTCCGTCGAACCTTCGTTGGGGTGGGGGGTAGCCAATTCGATGAGAGCATACTGCAGATTGTCTTGAGATCCGTGCAGAACATTCTTGAACATGCAAATGATATATAGATAAATCTTCTCATTCTCACAAATTTAGATTTTGAGCTATGAACTACCCAAGTTGATCTTTTAATTTTGGATCAATTTTGATGGTTAACTCAGCCTAAGGAGATATTTGATAGCATTATTTAATTATAATTTAGGCATTGATTAATGATAAATTCAATAAAATATTTAGAAAATATAAATTGAATCTAATACTCTGTTAAATTTAAAATTTATGCGCTTAGTCTCTATTTATTGGCCGTCCCTGAATTTAAATTTTGTTAAATACAATTACTCTGCCGTGGTCGGCTCCCACTCCTATCGTAAGAAGATTTGATAAGTCATATTTAACATAAAATAAAGGTGCGGCCAAACGCCGCTTAAATACGGATCCAAATAAACAGCATTNGATTATTCCACCGGCAGAGTTCGATTTCTTAATCGGAGAAGATGGTATATAGCTTTACCCTATAGACGGATTTTGATCTCTTAGTGTATTGAGTATAGTTCTATCATTGGTCTAGTGTCTGTCTTGTTCTTCTGGTTAATCCTGTTTTTTTCCTCTATTGTTGCTACTTTCCAGCTTCCTCTCTCTCTTTTAAAGACAGCGCTGGGGCATCCTATGGTNCAAATTATCTATTTATTTCAATTGTCTATTAGTGACAGATAAGCAAATTGAACGTCCTCGTTGCAGTTGAAGTATTATTTTTTATTAAGCCTTAGTCCGTAGTATTTTATTTCTCCCTATGGGATCGATAACTAGGACTCCATTAGAGCCCTATATTACTTAAGCGATACGTATATCTGTGTTGACAAATTCGACTTTGACATTATTGAATATTATATCTATACATCTTTATTAAATCAAACACATATATATAATTCGTAGTCAAGATTTCGACACCGTTGCTGGAATTTAAATCTTCTAGTAGCGTCATCAAATTATTGTAATTGTCAATTTACAAAAAGAAAAAGGTCGGTCAGTTGTCAACATAACAAAATTGATGGAGAATTAATAAAATTATTAATATTGAAAACATTCATCTTAGAAAAATAAGGTGAAGACATGTTAGAGTGATGTAAATGATTAAAAATTAGGAGTGACAAATTTAATGTCTCTCATCCTCACCACATCCAAAGCTTCTCCATCAGCCAAATATACCTTATAGTTTCACATAAACTCCTGGGTGGAAGTCGTATGGAAAGAAGCATCTCAATTTAGTGTTCAATTATCGATATAACTATGAACCGTCAGCAATAGTGCATCATGTACTTCTTCAGTTACAACATTAGCTCTATCATTCTCACTATTATTCAGATTTTTGTAGTTCCTTTTTATGTGGTCAGCTTTACCATAATTTCAGTATGTTGTTTACTGACTAAACTTTGACTTGCTATTATCTCTGTGTTTTGATTTTGAGCTTTTTCTGTTCGAGTTCATATCATATGATCTTCCATTGGAATTAACATTCAGTGTCGAACTGAAACTCAAGAACTCGCTATAGTCTTTTCTGCACACATCCTCAGTTAAAATTAAATCACGAATATCATCAAATTTCAGCTTAGATTTACCTGTGAGATTGCTAACTGTCATCCTCATGATTTTCCAGCTATTTGACAATAAGGTCAGCAATATCAACACACATATCTAATTGTCAAAATCAATTTCAACAGACGACAATTGATTTGTGGTGGTTTTGAAATCATTCAGATGCTGAGCGACAGACGCGCCTCCCACCATCTTTATGTTGAATAAGTTTTTCATCAAGTGCACATTGTTATTCCCTAGTGGTTTTTTATACATATCTGATAAAGTTGTCATGAGAAGTACATCAGTCATTTCCTTAATGAAGTTGTGGAAACAAATTTTGACAGGCTTAATCGAACAACCCTCAAAATCTATCGATACAACATCTTTCAATCAGTCTCATCCATCTTTTCCTGTCAATTTCCCAAGAACAAAAGATAAAATTTCTTCTCATAGTAGTGGTCCTCTATTTGCATCATTAAGTAACCAAAATTTGTGTCATCTGATTTCTTGATCCCTGATGTCATCACTGCATCTCCAACCATTGTTTTTCCCTGATTCGAACCAGAGCTCTGATATTAATTGTTGTGAAAAACTAACGACAATAAAGTGAAAAATTAGAACGAGAAAATTTACAAAATATAAACATAACGAAATACACAGATTTACGTGGTTTGTCAAATTGTTTATGTCAACGAAGTTGCAAAGGATTTTATTAGCTCAAGAAATTACGCCGTCGAGCATCTTGACATTTGCAAGGAAACTCTTTCTCGCTTCCTCTCTCTCTACATCTTCCCGAGAGACGCAATGCAAAAAAAAGTCCGATAAACAGAAAGACTTGCTGTATATTGCTATTTTCCGTAAGCTCACCTAAGAGAGCATAAAACTCGATACTATTAACTCCAACCAAAGAAGCTTTTAATGCTAATTTTGGTTCATAAAGGAAAACCTCTAGAATTCAGGAGATCAGAGGAGAAGCGAGCGGTGGGAGCTTGATTTATGAATCCATGGGAGAAGCGAGAACTTAATTAATTTACAATGATTAATTAAGAAAGAAAATAACAATAAATTAATTAATCTAAATAATTTCTTAAGATGCACAATACCACCCAATTTGGATGCGGTGGATCAGACTCCACATAACACAACATATAGTTCCCCTGAAGAGTATTTAGATCTACAGGGAAAGACGAAGTCTCTTGGGGATCACCGGTGGTGAGGAGTAAATGTAGCGAATATTTTATAGGACAAGTTCCTCTTGCGTTTTTGCTGGGAGCGTGTCTCTGAAGAGTTTTTACTTCGTTTTGATTGTCTTCGTATTGGTGGCATGATCCAAGCTCACTGCGTCATTTAGGATGTCGAATCTAGTAGATCGTGCCCAAGGAATAGAGAGTGAGATTGAGGAAAGAAAAACGAGGGAGGGAGAGAAAAAAGAGAGAGTGGAAGAGAAAAAGATGAAGACTTTGGGGTGTTTCCAGACTCATGAACCCATTTTATTCCAAAAAAAATAGATGTTGAACGTGTGGGAACCAAAAACCCTTTTAAATGAAAGGGTTCTCATATTTATAGATGATAGAAAATCAAAAAATAAATTACAATACTATAATTGTTTTAAAAGAGTAGTACACATTATTTTAATCTTTTGTTTTGATGTGTTATACTGAGTAATTTATCGAACGTTGAATCAATTATTCAGGGGATTTTCTATTAGGAGAAGTTGGGTTTCGATGGCTAGTTGGAGAAAACAGTAATTCGTCGGAGGGAATAGTCATTCGTCGGGGGAAGAAGCTCTCTATCAAAGGGAAAGATCCTCTGTCGAGTGGAATAATCCTCCGTCGACCCTTCGTTGGGGGGGGAGTCATATGTTGGAGGAAAAATCAAATGAGGGCAGTCAATTCGATGGAAGCAGACTGCAGATTGTCTTGAGATTCGTTCGAAATATTTTTGAATATACAAATGATATATAGATAAATCGTCTGATTCTCTCAAATTTATATTTTGCGCTATGAACTACCCAAGTTGATCTTTTGATTCTGGATCAATTTTGATTGTTAACCCGGCCTATGGAGATATTTGATAGGATTATTTAATTAGAATTTAGGCATTGATTTATGATAAATTCAATTAAATATTTAAAAAATATAAATTTAATCTACTACTCTTTTAATTTAAAATTTTATGCGCTTAGTTCTAGTTATTGTCCGTCCCTGAATTTAAATTTTGTTAAATACAATTACTCTGCCGTGGTCGGCTCCTACTCCTATCGTAAGAAGATTTGACAAGTCATATCTAAAATAAAATAAAGGTGCGGCCAAACGCCGCTTAAATACTGATCCAAATAAACAGCATTTTTTTTTTCTTTCTTCTTGATCGAAACAGTCCGCATCGGGTAAAACGCAAATCGGCTTCGCAAGCCTATTCCACTTCCAGCCAATTTGGCGAGCCAACAAGAAAGCGCGCTCAGCCCAAAGAAGTTTCGACGCTAGGGTTTCTTCTTGCCTGGCTTCGCGATTAGCAGAATTTCTTACTGGAGCTTGAATCAGAGGGCTTTAGACGGATTTTGATCCTTTTGGAAAGCTCTTTTGTTTTTAAAGTATTATTCCACCGGCAGAGTCAAATTTCTTAATCGGAGAAGATGGTATATAGCTTTACCCTATAGACGGATTTTGATCTCTAAGTGTATTGAGTATAGTTCTATCATTGGTCTGGTGTCTTTGTCTTTTTCTTCTCGTTAATCCTGTGTTTTTCCTCTATTGTTGCTACTTTCCAGCTTCCTCTCTCTCTTTTAAAGACAGCGCTGGGGCATCCTATGGTGAGAACATTAGGGTTTTCGAGGATCATTGATTTGCAGTCTTTATTCCGTACTTTAATGTTGTTTTTGTTTTTGTTGCTGATTTCGTTGTGTTACAGCTAGTGGAGTTGAAGAATGGGGAGACTTATAACGGGCATCTGGTGAATTGTGATACTTGGATGAACATTCACCTCAGGGAGGTCATTTGCACCTCAAAGGTGATCGTTTAAATCATGCGAAGTCCTATTGTCTAAATTTGAAAATTCTTATATGGTGCTGATGGATTGCAGGATGGAGACAGGTTTTGGAGGATGCCTGAGTGTTACATTCGTGGGAACACAATCAAGTACCTTAGGGTTCCCGATGAGGTGTGTAGTAAAACTCTATAAGTCTGTTTTCTAATTCTATATTCTCTTCTAATTTGTTTTCTGTTCTAATGCATTGTAGTTTTATTGATTAATCATGCTATTAGGAAATTGGAAGTGTTGATTTCCCCCTCTTTTCAGTTATCGACAGTCATAATTGCAGTTGTTTGTCCAATTGAATTAGCATTAGTGCTTAAAAGTTTTGTTTATGTGCTTAAAAGTTTTGTTTATGCCCTTGTTGAGCGTAGCTTGATTACTAAGAATTATCAAATTACTAGCATAATAAATCGAAGGTGGGCATAAGTTTCACTACGATAAAATCATGGTTTAAAATTGAGCAATAGGAGGCATGCTCGATGCTTACACTTGTTGAGTGGTACGTGAGGCTTACATCTTATATAATATGAGGCATGCCTTGGTTACTTTATAAGCCTTATGCCTCACCTAATGTGAGGTGTGCCTCTCACTTAATTTTGTTGAGGCTTGCGTAACTTGATCTAACATTTTATTTAAAATAATTATGTTAAAATACTCCATACTTAAATAATTTACAAACGAGGATGTAATTGAAGTTTTTACTACAATATAGTCATTGTTTGAAAATCCAATAATTATATTTATTTATTATATTGATCTGATATGTGGTGGACGATTGGGATCAAAGATGATGATGAATGAGAAAACATGAACACAATTGGTGATTAATTGGGAGAGAGAAAATTGTTAGTNGTTACTACAATATAGTCATTGTTTGAAAATCCAATAATTATATTTATTTATTATTATTGATCTGATATGGGTTGGATGATTGAGATCAAAGATGATGATGAATGAGAAAACATGAACACAATTGGTGATTAATTGGGAGAGAGAAAATTGTTAGTCAACCATTTTTGTAAAAACTCATTGAGTGATGAGAGTAACGAGACATTTGATTTTGGAAATACTAGTCTTTGTATGTTTTTACTTTAATTAAGGGAAGTTGGAGTGGGTGAGAAAGGCTAGTTATATAAATTTATTTTAAATTAGTTTGCTAAAATGTTTTACTTTGATATTTATATAATTCTTCTTAGTTTATGCTTAAATGTCTGGATGTTAACTTTTTTACTTATTTATGCATTTTACTAATTTTAATATTTTATTATATTCAAATGTTAATATGTTACTTTTTAATGTATTAATATATTATGATGTTAGTATATAATTTCTTATTATATATATTGAACTTAGTACAATACTTCTTACTTTGCACAATTTATTGATTTTGATATATCTTATTCTGCATAATTTGTTGATTTTATGACTTACTCTTCAAAACTTCTCAAGGCTTATGTCTTGCCTCATGGACGAAAAACGTTATAATACACAATTGTCAAATTTTGAACTTTGAATGAAATAATGGGTTAAAATTACCCTGTATGAGGCATGTCTTGAGGCTCGCCTGAACATTTTTCTTAGAAAAATTTGCAATAACTCCTTAGGTATTACATATCTTAAGTTGTGTCCTGCCTTAGTTCTTGTGAAACATGCACAATTAAATTTAGTGTTTTCTTTAAAGNCATTACCCGGTATGAGGCATGTCTTGAGCCTCACCTGAACATTTTTCTTAGAAAAAATTGCAATAACTCCTTAGGTATTACATGATGTTCGCCTCACCCAGTGCAAGACATATCTTAAGTTGTGTCCTGCCTTAGTTCTTGTGAAACATGCACAATTAAATTTAGTGTTTTCTTTAAAGTAAATATAAAGAAAATAATACTAATAAAATATTCCTAATGAACCCAAATAATACATGATTAATGATGTGATTGTAGTTGTTATCATCAACATAATCATTTTTAAAAAAAATTAATAAATATTCTCATCAATTATTATTTCATTAGATAAAAGGAAAATGATTGAGATTGAAAATGAGAAATAAGAGAACATGGATACAATTGAGGATGATGTGAGAGAAAAACAAATCATTATGGATGATTTTATTGAAGATCTATTGAATGGTAAGATTTTGTGGGCTTTTGAATTCAAACTTTTTGTCTTGATGGCTAGTTATGTTTTTACTTTGATGGGGGATAATTGTTTTTGGTGTGAGAGCAACTATATTGGACTCAGTTTAAATTATTATGTTGTCTTACTTTGGTGTTTGTACAACCCTTCTTATTTCATGATTTGTTGTTTGGTTATTAATATGTTGTTTCATATGTGAATAATTTGTTCTTTTACTATGCTAGGTTGGTAATGTATTACTTTTTATTGTCTCAATAGGTTAAGATGTTACTATATTACTTCTTTACACTATGAACTTAGTACAATACTTCTTCCTTTGCATCTTTTTGATTATGAAGCTTACGCATCAAAACTCCACGAGGCTTATGCTTTTTCACATGGAAAAAAAACCCGTCAATATCAAATTGTGCCATTTTAAACTTTGGAAGGAACAATATGTAACATTAAAGAAAGGCATAATATCTTCAAGTTTAGCTAACATTTGGTATCAAACTCCTTCTGTTTATCTCATTTATACACACACACACACACTCACACACACACACACTCACACACACATTAGCCATGTCTTAAATGTTTGGCACACTCATAAGCTTAAATTTTGTGTTGAACATTGTTTTAACCACTCGTGGATCTACCTTATCTTTGGTCTATCTATTTCACTATTTTTAATAAGTCACAACAAAGTCCATTATTCGATTGAGATTGAGCAATTCATATGTTTTTGGCTTCTAAGAGTCTTTGTTATTTTTTTACCATAGTTGAATAAGATTTAGTAGTGACATGTGATTGACTCATATGTTGCCCTACTTTTTATGATTTTAAAAATGCTTCTACTTGTGGGATGTGAGGGCAAATATGAGAAGCTCATAAAAGATGGTCATTATTAAAGTAATTTAGAATATTGGATTTTGTTTCTAATTTAATATTTTTAAAATATATCGGAATAAAAATGCAATAACTCTTACGATTAAATTTTTAGTTGAAACAAGTTTGCACACAAGTACATAAAACTTAACATTTCCCATTTTGTTTCGTATTACTACGAGGTGTGTATTCTATCCATTTGTTGTAAATGTCTAAACTAATTTTTTAGATTTTCTAAACTTCAATAAATGTTAATCTCACCGTCTTTCTAATTTAGTCATTTCTTTTTACCTTGTTTTGCCTAACCTTCATCTCAAATTGGTCCCACAGTTAAACTGTTTAACATTGGCTTATTTAATTCTCAATATGTAGATCAATGCAATATACTTCTTTTGATTGTAATTTTTAAAATTTAATCTTTTTGCCTTTGCCTTTTTCATGGTGTTCTTGAGGCATTTCTCCATTATGACCCACTTAGTCTCTAGAAGTCATGTGGTTACTCTTCTATAGAATATATCAAAGATACTTTAAGTTATCATACTTAATGCATTAATGTATCTACTAGTAATATTCTATGCTATTTAGTGATATATCACACCCACTAAATTGTTCATTATATACTTAATTTTGTTCTACTAGTTCTAAAAATTTTGTTTTTTTTAAATGTTTCTCCATTGTTCTTAGTGTCATGGTTTTTTAATGGAGGCCTTATCATTTAGCTTTATGTCATTTGCAAAAAGCATATAACATGAAATATATTTGGTAAATTTTTTTGTAAGAATCTTCTTTTCTTGAGGAATTCGCTTCTCATTTTTTAATTTCCACCATCTTATCTTATTACAAAATGGTCTTTTAAGTGTTCTCTTTTTATTCCTAAGGTATAAATATATTATCATTTATGTTGTGTGTTCAAACATTCTTTTGGAACCACCTTATAACCTTTGCAAATAATTTTTCTTTCTTTCTTAGTCAGCAATAATGCATTTGCAATTTGGTCATTCTAATTTTGAAAGTAATTTCGTACAACACTTGTTTCTTAAAGTATGTGTTCGCTATTACAAGGTCATATGATATTACAAAATCAATTATAGCTTTTCTCATCTTATTTTGCTTCCTATTTTATACCCACCATGAATCCTCTAATAACCCATCCTTCTAGAATATACATGTTCATTTTAGTCACCTCTAATAGTTTCACTCTCCAATTTATTTTTTAATAATACGTCAATCTCTCTAAAAAGTTATTTTCTTTCCATCTCTGTTCAAGTTAGGGAACCAAAGAGCTAACAACATAATTTTTTTCTTGTTAATAAACTTGATGACTGCTATAGGCCTATTTAGTTTGTTGAAAAAAGAATGCAACATAAAAGAAATGTAGTGTAAAACTGATATGTTGTATTTGGAATATTTTAGAATTGTTTGGTTTAATGTAAAGTAAATACATAACTTTAAATTTTTTGTTTGGTTTGAAGAAAAATGATATGAATGTATAATACATTTGCTAGCGGTGGTGATGACTAGTTGGCGATGCTGCACAACAACTCAAGGCAACATTTTACGGTTGCAGTGGCAAATGATAGAGTTGGGAAGCAGGCATCAGGCGACAACTCGCTAGGGTCAATGGTTGTTGGCCGACTGCGTGAGGTGGGCGGCTGACGACAGAGGCAACCTCTGGTTATGGCAACAAGGGCTGCATTTTATAGAGTATTTGAAAATCACTCAAATTTGAAAATCTCTTTCTAATTGCAGGGTGAATTTCAAATTCATCAAAATTTTACACTACATTCTATTTTAAAATTATGGGAGAGAGTAATTGAACATATGTTAATACGTGATATAAATATTTCTCAAAATCAGTTTGGAATTATTTCGGGCAAGTCTACTATGGAAGCTATACATTTATTGAGAGGTGTGATGGAAAAGTATAGAGAGATTAAGAAGGATCTNATCCTATTGTCTAAATTTGAAGATTCTTATATGGTTATGATGGATTGCAGGATGGAGACAGGTTTTGGAGGATGCCCGAGTGTTACATTCGTGGGAACACAATCAAGTACCTTAGGGTTCCCGATGAGGTGTGTAGTGAAACTCTATAAGTCTGTTTTCTAGTTCTATATTCTCTTCTAATTTGTTTCCTGTTCTAATGCATAGTAGTTTTATTGATTAATCATGCTATTAGGAAATTAAAAGTGTTGATTTCTCCCTCTTTTCAGTTATCGACAGTCATAATTGCAGTTGTTTTTCCAATTGAATTAGCATTATTGCTTAAAAGTTTTGTTTATGCCCTTGTTGACCGTAGCTTGATTACTAAGAATTATCAATTTACTAGCATAATAAATCGAAGGTGGGCATAAGTTTCACTAGAATAAAATCATGGTTTAAAATTGAGCAAGAGGCATGCTTGATGCTTACACTTGTTGAGTAGTACATGAGGCTTACATCTTATATAATATGAGGCATGCCTTGGTTACTATATGAGGCTTATGCCTCACCTAATGTGAGGTGTGCCTCTCACTTAATTTTGTTGAGGCTTGCGTAACTTGATCTGACGTTTTCTTTAAAATAATTATGGTAAAATACTCCATACTTAAATAATTTACAAATGAGGATATAATTGAAGTTGTTACTACAATATAGTCATTGTTTGAAAATCCAATAATTATATTTATTTATTATTATTAATCTGATATGGGGTGGATGATTGAGATCAAAGATGATGATGAATGAGAAAACATGGACACAATTGGTGATTAATTGGCAGAGAGAAAATCGTTAGTCAACCATTTTTGTAAAAACTCATTGGGTGATGAGAGTAACGAGACATTTGATTTTGGAAATACTAGTCTTTGTATGTTTTTACTTTAATTAAGGGAAGTTGGAGTGGGTGAGAAAGGCTAGTTATATAAATTTATTTTAAATTAGTTTGCTAAAATGTTTTACTTTGATATTTATATAATTCTTCTTAGTTTATGCTTAAATGTCTGGATGCTAACTTTTTTACTTATTTATGCATTTTACTAATTTTAATCTTTTATTATATTCAAATGTTAATATGTTACTTTTTAATGTATTAATACGTTATGATGTTAGTATATAATTTCTTATTATATATATTGAACTTAGTACAATACTTCTTACTTTGCACAATTTATTGATTTTGATATATCTTATTCTGCTTAATTTGTTGATTTTGAGATTTACTCTTCAAAACTTCTCAAGGCTTATGTCTTGTCTCATGGACGAAAAACTTTATAATACACAATTGTTAAATTTTGAACTTTGAATGAAATAATGGGTTAAAATTACCCGGTATGAGGCATGTCTTGAGGCTCACCTGAACATTTTTCTTAGAAAAATTTGTAATAACTCCTTAGGTATTGCATGATGTTCGCGCCTCACCCAGTGCAAGACATATCTTAAGTTGTGTCCTGCCTTAGTTCTTGTGAAACATGCACAATTAAATTTAGTGTTTTCTTTAAAGTAAATATAAAGAAAATAATACTAATAAAATATTCCTAATGAACCCAAATAATACATGATTAATGATGTGATTGTAGTTGTTATCATCAACATAATCATTTAAAAAAAATAATAAATATTCTCATCAATTATTATTTTATTAGATAAAAGGAAAATGATTGAGATTGAAAATGAGAAATAAGAGAACATGGATACAATTGAGGATGATGTGAGAGAAAAACAAATCATTATGGATGATTTTATTGAAGATCTATTGAATGGTAAGATTTTGTGGGCTTTTGAATTCAAAATTTTTGTCTTGATGGCTTGTTATGTTTTTACTTTGATGGGGGATAATTGTATTTGGTGTGAGAGCAACTATATTGGACTCAGTTTAAATTATTATGTTGTCTTACTTTGGTGTTTATACAACCCTTCTTATTTCATGATTTGTTGTTTGTTTATTAATATTTTGTTTCATATGTGAATAATTTGTTCTTTTACTATGCTAGGTTGGTAATGTATTACTTTTTATTGTCTCAATAGGTTAAGATGTTACTACATTACTTCTTATTACACTATGAACTTAGTACAATACTTCTTCCTTTACATTTTTTTTATTACGAAGCTTACACATCAAAACTCCACGAAGCTTATGCTTTTTCACATGGAAAAAAAAACCCGTCAATATCAAATTGTGCGATTTTAAACTTTGGAAGGAACAATATATAACATTAATGAAAGGCATAATATCTTCAAGTTTAGCTAACATTTGATATCAAACTCCTTCTGTTTATCTCATTTATACACACACACACTCACACACACTCACACACACACTCACATACACATTAGCCATGTTTTAAATGTTTGGCACACCCATAAGCTTAAATTTTGTGTTGAATATTGTTTTAAACACTCGTGGATCTACCTTATCTTTGGTCTATCTATTTCACTATTTTTAATAAGTCACAACAAAGTCCATTATTCGATTGAGAATGAGCAGTTCATATGTTTTTGGCTTCTAAGAGTCTTTGTTATTTTATTACCATAGTTGAATAAGATTTAGTAGTGACATGTGATTGAGTGTCATATGATGCCTTACTTTTTATGATTTTAAAAATGCTTCTACTTGTGGGATGTGAGGGCAAA
This sequence comes from Phalaenopsis hybrid cultivar, assembly GCA_002079205.1. Classification (NCBI taxonomy): domain Eukaryota; kingdom Viridiplantae; phylum Streptophyta; class Magnoliopsida; order Asparagales; family Orchidaceae; genus Phalaenopsis; species Phalaenopsis hybrid cultivar. The sequence continues at coordinate 48,868 of JXCR01143556.1, forward strand.
TATGAGAAGCTCATAAAAGATGGTCATTATTAAAGTAATTTAGAATATTGGATTTTGTTTCTAATTTAATATTTTAAAAATATATCGGAATAGAAATGCAATAACTCTTATGATTAAATTTTTAGTTGAAACAAGTTTGCACACAATTACATAAAACATAACATTTCTCATTTTGTTTCATATTACTACGAGTTGTGTATTCTATCCATTTGTTGTAAATGTCCAAACTACTATGTCAGATTTTCTAAACTTCGATAGATGTTAATCTCACCGTCTTTCTAATTTAGTCATTTCTTTTTACCTTGTTTTGCCTAACCTTCATCTCAAATTGGTCCCACAGTTAAACTGTTTAACATTGGCTTATTTAATTCTCAATATGTAGATCAATGCAATATAGTTCTTTTGATTGTAATTTTTAAAATTTAATCTTTTTGCCTTTGCCTTTTTCATGGTGTTCTTTAGGCATTTCTCCATTATGACCCACTTAGTCTCTAGAAGCTTCTATAGAATATAGCAAAGATACTTTAAGTTATCATACTTAATGCATTAATGTATCTATTAGTAATATTTTATGCTAATTAGTGATATATCACACCCACTAAATTGTTCATTATATACTTAATTTTGTTCTACTAGTTCTAAAAATTTTGTTTTTTTTAAATGTTTCTCCATTGTTCTTAGTGTCATGGTTTTTTAATGGAGGCCTTATCATTTAGCTTTATGTCATTTGTAAAAAGCATATAACATGCAATATATTTGGTAAATTTTTTTTTGTAAAAATCTTCATTTCTTGAGGAATTCGCTTCTCATTTCTTAATTTCCACCATCTTATCTTATTACAAAATGGGCTTTTAGGTGTTCTCTTTTTATTCCTAAGGTATAAATATATTATCATTTATGTTGTGTGTTCAAACATTCTTTTGGAACCACCTTATAACCTTTGCAAATAATTTTTCTTTCTTTCTTAGTCAGCAATAATGCATTTGCAATTTGGTCATTCTAATTTTGAAAGTAATTTCGTACTACACTTGTTTCTTAAAGTATGTGTTCGCTATTACAAGGTCATTTGATATTGCAAAATCAATTATAGCTTTTCTCATCTTATTTTGATTCCCATTTTATACCCACCATGAATCCTCTAATACCATCCTTCTAGAATATACATGTTCATTTTAGTCACCTCTAATAGTTTCACTCTCCAGTTTATTGTTTAATATTATGTCAATCTCTCCAAAAAGTTATTTTCTTTCCATCTCTGTTCAAGTTAGGGAACCAAAGAGCTAACAACATAATTTTTTTCTTGTTAATAAACTTGATGACTGCTATAGGCCTATTTAGTTTGTTGAAAAAAGAATGCAACATAAAAGAAATGTAGTGTAAAACTGATATGTTGTATTTGGAATATTTTAGAATTGTTTGGTTTAATGTAAATTAAATACATGACTTTAAATTTTTTTGTTTGGTTTGAAGAAAAATGATATGAATGTATAATACATTTGCTAGCAGCGGTGATGACTAGTTGGCGATGCTGTACTACAACTAAAGGCAACAATTTACGGCTGCAGTGGCAAATGATAGAGTTGGGAAGCAGGCATCAGGCGACAACTCGCTATGGTCAATGGTTGTTGGTCGATTGCGTGCGATGGGCGGCTGACGACAGAGGCAACCTCTGGTTATGACAACAAGGGCTGCATTTTAGAGTATTTGAAAATCACTCAAATTTGGTTTAATTATAGGCAACCTTAGTTTCTAATTGCAGGGTGAATTTCAAATTCATCAAAATTTTACACTACATTTTGTTTTAAAATTATGAGAGGGAGTAATTGAACATATGTTAAGACGTGATATAAATATTTCTCAAAATCAATTTGGAATTATGTTGAACAAGTCTACTATGGAAGCTATACATTTATTGAGAGGTGTGATGGAAAAGTATAGAGAGATTAAGAAGGATCTACGTATAATTTTTGTTGATTCAGAAAAAACTTACGATAAGGTTCGAAGAGAAATTCTTTAGGGAGTTCTAGATGACTTATATTAAAGTCATTAAAGATGTATATACTAGAGTTGATACTTGTGTTCGAACAGAAAGATGATTAACCAAGTTTTTTCCTATTTCAATTGGATTACATCGGGGATCGACTTTAAGCCGATAACTTTTTCACTTTAGTTATGGATAATCTTATTGGAAAATTACAAGATGTACCTTGGTTTGTGCTTTTCGCTGATGATATCCTTCTTGAGGATAAGACTAGAGAAAGTTCAGGAAAAACTGGAATTATAGAGGTCAATTTTAGAGTCTAAAGACTTTCGTTTGATTTGTTATAAAACTGAATACATGGAATATAATCGTAATAGTAGTAGATCTAATGGCTGGGTTGTAATAATAAGTGATCAAATCATTAAAAAGAGTGAACATTTTAGATATCTCGGGTGTATTGTTGAAAGTGACGGTGCTATAGATAGGAATGTTATTAATAAAATTTAAGTTTTGTGTTGAAGTGGAGGAATGCATCGGACCTTGTTATAGAAAAATATCACTTAGATTTAAATGGTAAATTTAATAAGATGATGGTGAGACTTGCAATACTTTATAATGTAGAATGTTAACCTATAAAAGAGAAGCATAAAACTATGTTTAAGTGTTGCTGGAATGAGAATACTTAGGTGGATGAACAACTTTACACTTAGAGACAAAATACGAAGTGAATATATCCGTGAAATGGTTGGTGTAGCTCCAGTGACAAACAAGATTAGGGAAATTCAATTTAGATGGTTTGATCACATTAAATGTTGACCATTTGTTGATCCAGTTAGGAGAGTAGATGTTTTAGGTTCGACTTATGTGAAAGGTAGAAGTAGACCTAAAAACTTGGGAATGTTTTATAAAAAATAATCTTAATTTATTAGAATTAAATGAAAGTATGACACTCGATAGGACTCAATGGAGAAAACGGATGCACGTAGTCGACCCCACTTAGTGGCATAAATGCTTGTTGTTGTTGTTGTTGTATTATGTTTTCATCAACCAAATGCTAAAAAGTTGAAAACCCTTGTATTCGATTTTCTTTACATTACAAATACACAAAACCAAACAATCACTATATTGCTAACCATATCCACNTGCTGATGATATCCTTCTTGTGGATAAGACTAGAAAAAGTTCAGGAAAAATTGGAATTATAGAGGTCAATTTTAGAGTCTAAAGACTTTCGTTTGGGTAGTTCTAAAACTGAATACAGGGAATATAATAGTAGTAGATCTAGTGGTTGGGTTGTAATAATAAGTGATCAAATCATTAAAAGAAGTGAACGTTTTAGATATCTCGGGTGTATTGTTGAAAGTGACGGTGCTATAGATGGGAATGTTATTAATAAAATTTAAGTTTGGTGTTGAAGTGGAGGAATGCATCGAGCATTGTTATAGAAAAGTATCACTTAGAATTAAATGGTAAATTTAATAAGATGATGGTGAGATCTGCAATACTTTATAATGTAGAATGCTGACCTATAAAAGAGAAGCATAAAACTATGTTTAAGCGTTGCTGAAATGAGAATACTTAGGTGGATGAACAACTTTACACTTAGAGACAAAATACGATGCGAATATATCCGTGAAATGGTTGGTGTAGCTCCAGTGACAAATAAGATTAGGGAGATTCAATTTAGTTGGTTTGATCACATTAAATGTTGACCATTTGTTGATCCAGTTAGGAGAGTAGATGTTTTAGGTTCGACTTATGTGAAAGGTAGAAGTAAACCTAAAAACTTGGGAATGTTTTATAAAAAAATAATCTTAATTTATTAGAATTAAATGAAAGTATGACACTCGATAGGACTCAATGGAGAAAACAGATGCATGTAGTCGACCCCACTTAGTGGCATAAATGCTTGTTGTTGTTGTATTACGTTTTCATCAACCAAATGCTAAAAATTTGAAAACCCTTGTATTCGATTTTCTTTACATTACAAATACACAAAACCAAGCAATCACTATATTGCTAACCATATCCACTTAGCATCTCTATCTACTAAGATCTATGTCATCCTTAATATTATCCCTTCAACCATATAGTAAATTTATAGCCTTTCTCCAATGTCAATAAATTTTCTTTCATGGTTGATTTCTTAGGAAATGAAATAAGAACACAAGTTTGGCCGACCCTCAATATATTTTTGGCCCCTTCTCTCCCCTTTAATGGTGGAACCTCATTCAAATTCAAATTTAATGTGGGACATTTTTATGCATGTAAAATGGTTGCCACAAATCTCTCTCTTGATGCAAGGCTTAAATTAAATAGAAGTTGCATAAATAAAGTTTTTTTGAATGAAGATTCAAATTTGGCCACTCCACGCTCTCTTGGATCAATTTATAAATTTGGTAAGGTGTTACACCACTCTTTTATTTAGATCAAAGTCTAACTTACGGAGGAGTTACAACACTTCTCTTTCTAAGATCAAGGCATAAATTANCACTCAGCATCTCTATCTACTAAGATCTATGTCATCCTTAATATTATCTTTTCAACTATATAGTAAATTTATTGCCTTTCTCCTATGTCAATAAATTTTCTCTCATGGTTGATTTCTTAGGAAATGAAATAAGAATGCAAGTTTGGCCGACCCTTCAATAAAGACCCTCAATATATTTTTGGCCCCTTCTCTCCCCTTTAATGGTGGAACCTCATCCAAATTCAAATTTAATGTGGGACATTTTTATGCATGTAAAATTATTGCCACAAATCTCTTTCTTGGTGCAAGGCTTAAATTAAATAGAAGTTGCATAAATAAAGTTTTTTTGAATGAAGATTCTAATTTGGCCACACCACGCTTTCTTGGATCAATTTATAAATTATTTAAGGAGTTACACCACTCTTTTATTTAGATCAAATTCTAACTTATGGAGGAGTTACAGCACTTATCTTTCTAAGATCAAGGCATAAATTATGTAGTTACATCGATTAAGCATATTGAAAATGTTCAAATTTCAAAGTAGTGCATGCCCATGTATGTTAAAGTTCGATCTCTTTTTCTTTTATTTAAACAAATTTTAATTTTTTTGAAGGAGTTACACCAAAATGATGTTATAATGGAAAACATTTCAAATTTCAAATTAAACTCTCCCTACCCCCACAACACATCCCTTTAGCATTAGAATGAAGGTAAAGCTTGGTGCTCTCCTTTAGATGAGAATTTTGATGGGTTACTAATGAAATAATATTTCTATTTTATCTTTAATCATGAGTGAATAATACAATTTACTTTTCGTCCTAGTATTTTCTTTTTCGTAGTTTATGGTTTCTATCATCTATCCCCACCATTTAACTTCCTTCATGTCTATTTTTGGCTTTCATTACTTCATCATGGCCAAGATTCATGCCTGGTTTATCCTTCATGCTCCATTATTTTAGAGGATGATACTTTCTTCCACTCCCTTCTCTACTCAATTAAATTAGGCATGGTTTATTTTTAACCTTCTTATTCCCACTTATGCTTTCAATACCTTATCATTTAGGTATTTTAGCTGAAGTAGATATTTCTTATTAAAAGAGAGAATAGCTTGGTGGTCTCCTTTTCCTTTTCTATAGGTATTTTTTGTTTTTTTATTATTGCATGGCTTATTTTTATCGTTGTCTAGTTGACTATTGCATGCCTATTCTTATTTTTGCTAGAATTTTATTTTTCTTATTCTCTTATTTAAGAACTTGAAGGCTTGTTGGTTTCTTCTGTTTCTCTTTAGATGCTAAATTATACTTACCCTTTTTGAAAGGTTATCAAAATATATCCTCTTGAGATAAAGAAGTATCCACCAAACCTCCTCTCATAAGTTTTTTTTTTTTATAAATTAATAAATAGACACACACTCGCACACACACACACATATTAATCCTCTCTTCAAGACGTTAAGGGCTTGGTGGTGGCTTTTTGTGTTTATCTTTGGTTCGGTGATTTAGACTAACACAATTTAATTAGTTATCAAATCCAAATATATTTTTTCAAGATGTTAAGGACTTGGTGGTGGCTTTTTATGTTTATCTTTGATTTGGTGGTCTAAACTAACATATTTTAAAATGTTATTAAACCAAAGTGTTTTCTTTCTTTCTTTTCATAATCAAGAAAAACTATTCTTCCCATTTAGATTTTCTAAGTTACATTTTTCTTTCCTAGAGTTTTTTTCTTTTAATAATGGAAGTTATAATTTTTTTAGAAAAAGAGAAAAGAAAAGTAAAGATTTAACTCAAGTAAAGTGTATTAAAGATGAAAATCAAAAAGTACTTTTCTTAGAAAAAGATATTCAACATAGGTGGGTGAGTTACTTTGATAAACTTTTTAATGAAGTTTCTGAAAATANCTTAATGAAATTTCTGAAAATACGATCGACTTTAGTAATCTTAATTTCGTGAATATTAATAAAACATTTCATTTTTACCGTCGCATTAGTAAAAAAAAGTTAGGGAGGCTTTAAAGAAAACCAAGGGTGAAAAGTTTGTAGGACCTAATGATATCCCAATTGAAGTGTGGAAATATTTGGGAGATTTGGGAGTTTCTTGGCTTACTAAACTCTTTAATATTATTTTAAAAACTAAAAAAGATGCCTAAGGAGTGGAGCAAGAGTATTTTGGTCCTCATTTTTAAGAATAAAGGGGATGCACAAGAGTGTGCAAATTATAGAGGAACTAAGTTGATGTGTCATACTTTAAAGTTATTGGAGAGGGTAATTGAACATAGGTTAAGACGCATCACAAAGATTTCTCATAATCAATATGGATTTATGCCGGGCTGGTCTACTATGGAAGTTATACATTTATTGAGAGGTTTGATGGAGAAGTTCAGAGATAATAAGGAGCATTTACATTTGATTGTTATTGAAAAAAGCTTACGATAAGGTTCCAAGAGATATCATTTGGAGAGTTCTTGAGGAGAAAGGTGTTGATATAATTTATATTCAAGTCATTAAAGATATGTATACTAGAGCTGTTACTTGTGTTCAAACCGAAAGAGGATTGACCAAATATTTTCCTATTTCTGTTGGATTACATCAGGGATCGACTTTAAGCCCATATATTTTTGCTTTAGTTATAGATGGTCTTACTGGACATCTACAGGAGGATGTACCTTGGTGTATGCTTTTTACTGATGATGTCCTTCTCGTGGATAAACTGAAGGAGGATTGACCAAATATTTTCCTATTTCAGTTGGATTACATCGGGGATCGGCTTTAAGTCCATATCCTTTTGCTTTAAGTTATGGATGGTCTTACTGGACATTTACAAGAGGATGTACCTTGGTGTATACTTTTTGCTAATGATATCCTTCTCGTGGATAAAACGAGAGAAAAAGCCCAGGAAAAATTTGAATTATGGAGGTCTACATTGAGTCTAAAGGCCTTCATTTGAGTAGAACTAAAACTGAATACATGGAATGCATTTTAGTAGTGTCTTCTCATGGATAAAACGAGAGAAAAAGCCCAGAAAAAACTTGAATTATGGAGGTCTACATTGGAGTCTTCTTCGTTTAAGTAGAACTAAAACTGAATACATAGAATGTAATTTTAGCAGTAATAGCTCTAGTGCTTTTAAGTAGAACTAAAACTGAATACATGGAATGTAATTTTAGTAGTAATAGCTCTAGTGACATCTAAGTAGAACTAAAACTGAATACATGGAATGTAATTTTAGTAGTAGTAGCTCTAGTGACATAGGAAAAACTTGAATTATGGAGGTCTACATTGGAGTCTAAAGACCTTCATTTAAGTAGAACTGACTTGAATTATGGAGGTCTACTTTGGAGTCTAAAGGCCTTCGTTTAAGTAGAACTAAAACTGGGAAAAACTTGAATTATGGAGGTCTGCATTGGGGTCTAAAGGCCTTCGTTTAAGTAGAACTAAAACTGAATACATGAAATGTAATTTTAGATTGGAGTCTAAAGGCCTTTGTTTAAGTAGAACTAAAACTGAATGGAGGTCTACATTGAGTCTAAAGGCCTTCATTTGAGTAGAACTAAAACTGAATACATGGAATGCATTTTAGTAGTGTCTTCTCATGGATAAAACGAGAGAAAAAGCCCAGAAAAAACTTGAATTATGGAGGTCTACATTGGAGTCTTCTTCGTTTAAGTAGAACTAAAACTGAATACATAGAATGTAATTTTAGCAGTAATAGCTCTAGTGCTTTTAAGTAGAACTAAAACTGAATACATGGAATGTAATTTTAGTAGTAATAGCTCTAGTGACATCTAAGTAGAACTAAAACTGAATACATGGAATGTAATTTTAGTAGTAGTAGCTCTAGTGACATAGGAAAAACTTGAATTATGGAGGTCTACATTGGAGTCTAAAGACCTTCATTTAAGTAGAACTGACTTGAATTATGGAGGTCTACTTTGGAGTCTAAAGGCCTTCGTTTAAGTAGAACTAAAACTGGGAAAAACTTGAATTATGGAGGTCTGCATTGGGGTCTAAAGGCCTTCGTTTAAGTAGAACTAAAACTGAATACATGAAATGTAATTTTAGATTGGAGTCTAAAGGCCTTTGTTTAAGTAGAACTAAAACTGAATTAAATGTAATTTTAGTTGTAAAAGCTCTAGTGACAGAAGTGTGACTTTGGGTGATCAAATTATTAAAAAGTGTGAACGATTTAGATATCTTGGGTCCGTTGTTCAAAGCGATGGTGATATAGATGGAGATGTTAATAGTAGAATTCAAGTTGGTTGGTTGAAATGGAGGAATGCTTCGGGCCTTTTGTGTGATAGAAAAGTACCGTGTAGACTGAAAGGAAAATTTTATAAGACGATGGTGAGACCTGCAATGCTATATTGCGCAGAATGTTGGCCTTTAAAAGAGAAGCATAATAATAAGTTATGTGTTGTCGAGATGAGAATGATTAGGTGGATGAATGACTTTACACTTAGAGACAAAATGTGAAATGAATATTTCCGTGATAGGGTTGGTGTAGCTCCTGTGATGAACAAAATTAGAGAAAGTCTGCTTAGATGGTTTGGTCACATTAAACGTCGACCATCTGATGATCTGATTAGGAGAGTAGTTGTTTTAGATTCAACTTGTGTTAAGAAAGGCAGAGGTAGACATAGGAAGACTGGGCTTATTGTATTAAAAATGATCTTAATTTACTAGAACTAAATGAAAATATGATACGAAATAGGACGCAATGGAGAGACAAAGATTCATGTTGCCAACCCCACGTAGTGGGATTAATGCTTTGTTATTGTTGTTGTTATCAAGATGTTTAATGATCCAAACTCACATCAGTTCAGACTAAATCATTTAAAAACCTAGGATAAGAGTTCTCGAAGAAGGAGATATGTGATATTAAAAAGGTATGCAATTTTGAGCTATACCTCCAAAAATAACCTCAAGAGAATTTCACCCCTTTCTCTATCTTCCATAAATGTTGGGGCTTCATTCAAATTAAAATTTAAGATGGGAGATTTTCATGCATGCATAATTTTGGTCACAATTCTTTCTTGAATAAACACCTAAATTGAGGAGGAATTACATAAACATAGCTTTAATAGAGGAAAATTTACAATTTAAATTAAGAAATATTCAAATTTATCAACTCTTCTCTATATTGGATCATGCTGTAAATTAAGGAGTTGCGTCACTCCGCTCATTTGGGCCAAGGTCTAAATTAGGGAGGAGTTGCACCAATCTCCCTGGATAAAAACATAAATTATGGAGTTATGGCAATAAATTTTTTTTGAACAAAATAGAATAATTTTTAAATGTAAGAAAATTTATTTAGAGTTCATGGTACCATCAATCGCTTAGGTCAATTAATGGATTGAGAGTTACATCAATAAATTATTAATGAAAATATTTTAAATTTCAATATGAAACATGCTCGTGTATGTTATAAATTGGCACTTTTCCGCCTTATGGAGGAGTTACACTATTGAGTATATGATATAAAAGTTTCAAATTTCAAATTTACGGCCAACCCACGGATTTTTTATTGATTTATTATATTCATATAACTACCAATGGATGGCTATAAATATATGATATCATATTAAAAAAAAGCTTTAGGTTGGGATCATGTATGTTTTGCTTTGGCATCACATAGAAAGTGGCTTGGTGATTCTTTCTTATATGGGGCATTTAGTGAGTTACTCATTTTTAATCATGAATTAAGAATGCTATTTGTTTCTATTGTTGTTTTTTTTCCATAGTTAAATATTTATATCCTCAATACTCGTTAGTCACTAGGCTTAGCTTTCATTAGTCCACCACGGCAAGTTCTCTGGCTAGCTTTCCATTGATTTGAAGGATGATACTTTCATCCATCACATTCTCCACCAAAATAATTAAATTTGGTGGTTTTGCTCTTCACCTTCTCATCTCCAGTATCACCACCTTTCATACCTCAATGATATTTTACTAATCGTAATGTCCATGAATTATTGTCTTCCCAGATCAAACTTTACAAATTTCATGTAGTAAATTTGATATAAGTTTCGTCTTAGTCAATCATGGTCTAGTGCTAGACATAATTAGTCCATTCCTTGCCTTTTTTAACACAACTATGTTAAATAGTGGTATGTTATTTTACGCATGGGTGACATTCTACCATTACCTACTTCTCACCACAATTAGGTTTTGGTCATAGGATGATGTTTATGTCGAATGTCCTAGCATTGGGTAAATTCAAAATTGAGATTTTGACATATGTTTTATATTGGGCTATAGACCTATAAAAAATTTATTTGAAACCTTGTCTATATTTCATTGTTTTCAGTTGCAAATCTTTATTCGATTTGCTTAAAAGCATGTTATGGGTAGCTGTGTTTATTCTTTTTCTTGGAACTATTTAGGTAATGATACCTTTTTTCTGTGTTATCAGGCATTTTGCCATTATGGTATTTTTTGATATAAATCTCCTTTTCATAATGGTAAATTACCCGGTCATAACGTAGCATAAACCTTACGATATTTAAACAAAATTTTATTAGACCTACAGTGCTTTCTAATTCATGTTTGTTTAAGTATGATGTCATTCTTGAGCATTGCAAAGCTACTTTTTTTTATCTATTTAACAATATACTTAGATTCTTTCACGTTAATCTTAGAACTCCATAGTTCTGAATTTCGTAGGTTACATGCATCTCCTATGTATGGTCCTTGTAGTAGAGAAATTTTTTTCTCTGATGGTGCTAGTCTCCATCTGTTCCATTAAGGATGCAGCTGCAATCTTTTGTGCGTTTACCAATATCTTGTACCAAATTATCAATATGAGCAATCTAAGTATTGCTTTGTTTTTCTCTAATGTTACTTAATCTCCATCTGTTCCATTAGGATGCAGGTGCAATCTTTTGTTCGTTTACCAATACCATGTACCAAATTATCAATATGAGCAATCGAAGTATTGCTTTTGTTTGCTTGCAGATAGCAAGTTATCCTTTTTATTTCAGACATCTAGGCTTTGAACTTTGTGTTCTAGTTCCATGAATCATGCTATATGTGGAGTGCTCAGATACCTATGGCCCTGAGTTTTTCAGCAAGGGTGTATGGGGACAAGTGCTATAGAAGTTTAGATCTTTGTTTAAATTTCTTGATCAATAAAATGATGTATGAGGAGTCAGCTCATGGTTTGCATATTGATTATTCAATTTTCTATTTGAATGGTCCAGCAAATTAATTTTGTCCAGCTGTTGCGTTATAAAAGGGCATTTTGTTCGTGGTATCTTCTTATTTTAATTGATGAATGTATGCACATCTGTATAGATAATGGCGCTAATGCAACTTTTGCTGTTAGTGAGCAAACCAAGCAGAAAAGAACATGAATGATATGGCTTGAACGTGTTTTAGGCTCTTTTCCTCTTAATAATGAGATTGAAACTTATCTTTTTTTTTTGGAAAAATAGTTGGTTTCTATTAAAAAAAAGCACACAATGTAGGTTGTAAGGAAAGCACAAGGAAATGGAAAAGATACAATGTCTCGATATTTTGATTCATAACAAAAATCTGTTGGAAAATTTTCACCGTGACTACTTAATTGCTTTGCCATGAGTTGATTCATTTTAGTTTATGAGTTTACTTCTTTCCTTACATTTTTTTTGTCTTTGTTTTATGTTTATTATAGGATATTACATTTACTTTTGAAGTGGTTATTTATCACCTAGCAAAACAGCGTTTCACATGTAGTTCTGTCCTCGGTTCTTGTTTAGTTGTGTTCATATTTTTGTATAATAGATCAATTTCACTGCTTATTGGAGCTCCAAAATGCAAACTGTTTAATGTTATATTGTTGGATGAATTTTGGGGAATGTACATATGATCGCCATTGAGAAACTCAGGAAATTTTGTGCCTGTCGTTAATTGACAACAATAATCTTCTGGAATTAGTAGTTTGTCCTAGGAGCTGAATGTGTTCAAGGGAAAAAAGTTAGATTTTTCGTCGGTGGGCTGATGGGTTTAATGGAAAAATTAGATTTTCCCTGGGTGGACTGGTGTTGGGCTAGGGTGATGGTTTTAAAAATTTAATAATGTTATTGTTTATCAAGAACTATAAAAGGGAAAAAAAGATAATAAATTATGCTTGGAACTTTGGAATTTTATTTGTTTATTTATTTTATTTTATTTATGTAGTGGAATTAAGGCTTTGTTGTTGTGTTATTGCTAATTTTATTTTGTTCTTTATTTGATTTGATTTGTTTTTGTTTCTGCTTAAGAAAGTAAAAATATAGCATAATTATTGTATAATAAATAAGAACCAAAATGTGAAAACATAATTTAGATATGTTTTTATTATGATCAAGGCTCATAATTCCTAATTAATCTATGTACTACTTATTTTAATAAGTGTCATTTAATCTTTAAATACTTGTTTCTAGCAGAAATAATAATTAATTTGTAATTTATTAGGTACACACAACCAGTTGAATTAAAATCCAAATAATATTCTAAGTTTACCAACTTTAAATGATTAAAGAGTAGCACTAATAAAATTTTAATGATTTTAAGTAAAATCTTTAAAATAGGACACTAAATAGGACGCAATGGAGAAAAAGGATTCATGTAGCCGACCCCACGTAGTGGGATTAAATCTTTGTTATTGTTGTTGTTGTTGTTGTATGCTTTAATATTTATTTTTTTAATCATATTATACGTTGTTGTTATTGTTGAAAAAGGATTCATGTAGCCGACCCCACGTAGTGGGATTAAGGCTTTGTTGTTGTTGTTGTTTAGTAAAATCTGATCTCTTTGTAATTAATCATAGTAAATAGGTAAGCCTTAGTTGCTACATGAGTAAAGTGCCAAAATAATCCCGACTATTTATGTGGGGCCATTGTAGCACCAATGTATATAACAGTGCCAGATTAGTCCTTAGAGTTTTTTAAATAGGGGCTAAAATTGTCCTCCGTGTGGACTGTTGTGCCATTTTATAGTGTCGATTTGCAGTGTCTATAAACTAAATCGACACTTTTGTACTATGGGACTAAAATAATCCTCTGCAACAAGTTTGGAGACGATTTTGACACTTCTCTTATTTTTATATTGAATTAATTATCCCACACATATTTTTATAATAATTTCTAACAAATTCTTAATATTTAATGAAACCCAATCAATTCATAATTTTGCTGAATATAGTTACAACCAGATTAGTCATTATGGCCTTATTTGCTATAATTAATATTTTCAGAACTTTAATTGCAAATCTTGTGATATCATATTATTTGATGAACCTTGGGGAAGGAACACTGGAGAGGCTATCGACAAGCTCTGTGACTTTTGATTGTCAATAAATGATTGATTGCAGTCATGTTCTGGTTTGGTGGTTTGTCTATGGAACTAGATGGTGCTGAGTAATAATTTAAGAGAGAAAAATGCATTCCTTAAGGCTATATTAGAATTTGTTTTATTTTTTTTTTTTGATAAATTTTTTTTGTTTCTACTTAAAAAAAAAAAAACATGATTGAGAACTAAAAAGGGAATAATCAGTCATTATTTCATTTATGTCTATTTAGCTCGTGATTTTTTAATTATTTAAATATTCTACCAATAAATTCCATTATTAAATTCTAATAAAATCTTATAATGTTAATGAAACCCAAATTAATTCATAATTATGAAAAATATCTTATAGCTTTATTAATCATCGTAGGCTTTATTAATGTTATTAATGATATAAATTATTAATGATATTTATTAGAATTTTGAATTATTCTTTAATTAGACAAAACAATTCATTAATTATTGAGTGATCGTGTTATTTATTTATCCCNTGACTAAAATAATCCTCTGCAACAAGTTTGGGGACGATTTTGGCACTTCTCTTATTTTTATATTGAATTAATTGTCCCACACATATTTTTATAATAATTTCTAACACATTCTTAATATTTAATGAAACCCAATCAATTCATAATTTTGCTGAATATAGTTACAGCCAGATTAGTCATTATGGCCTTATTTGCTATAATTAATATTTTCAGAACTTTAATCGCAAATCTTGTGATATTATATTATTTGATGAATCTTGGGGAAGGAACACTGGAGAGGCTATCGACAAGCTCTGTAACTTTTGATTGTCAATAAATGATTGATTGCAGTCATGTTCTGGTTTGGTGGTTTGTCTATGGAACTAGATGGNTCTTGGGGAAGGAACACTGGAGAGGCTATTGTCAAGCTCTGTAACTTTTGATTGTCAATAAATGATTGATTGCAGTCATGTTCTGGTTTAGTGGTTTGTCTATGGAACTAGATGGTGCTGAGTAATAATTTAAGAGAAAAAAATGCATTCCTTAAGGCTATATTAGAATTTGTTTTATTTTCTTTTTGATAATTTTTTTTTTGTTTCTACTTAAAAAAAAACATGATTGAGAACTAAAAAGAGAATAATCAGTCATTATTTCATTTATGTCTATTTAGCTCGTGATTTCTTAATTGTTTAAATATTCTACCAATAAATTCCATTATTAAATTCTAATAAAATCTTATAATGTTAATGAAACCAAAATTAATTCATAATTATGAAAACTATCTTATAGCTTTATTAATCATCATGGGCTTTATTAATGTAATTAATGATATAAATTATTAATGATCTTTATTAAAATTTTGAATTATTCTTTAATTAGACAAAACAATTCATTAATTATTGAGTGATCGTGTTATTTATTTATCCCNAGGCTTTATTAATGTAATTAATGATATAAATTATTAATGATCTTTATTAAATTTTTGAATTATTCTTTAATTAGACAAAACAATTCATTAATTATTGAGTGATCGTGTTATTTATTTATCCCATGTTTAATTATCATAAATATAGAATGAATGATATTTATTTTTATTAAATATATAATTATTAATATAAAATTTAGACTTAGTTATGATGATTAAGCTTCCATAAACCTTAATGATCTTATTAATAACACTAATTACTCCCTAATTAAGCTAATTAGTCTAATCAAATCATTTGCTTAAACTTGTTTNGTTTATCCCATGTTTAATTATCATAAATATAGAATGAATGATATTTATTTTTATTAAATACATAATTATTAATATAAAATTTAGACTTAGTTATGATGATTAAGCTTCCATAAACCTTAATGTTCTTATTAATAACACTAATTACTCCCTAATTAAGCTAATTAGTCTAATCAAATCATTTGCTTAAACTTGTTTCTAAAAATAAGAAAATTTCCCTTACAAGTATTTTCATAACATAGTTGTCAAATAAATTTTTTTTTTAAATTTTTTATTTAGTAACCTTTTCTTAAAACATGAAATAAGACATGGAAGCAAAATGAATTCAAGCCTGGNTTTTTTTTAAAATTTTTTATTTAGTAACCTTTTTTTAAAACATGAAATAAGACATGGAAGCAAAATGAATTCAAGCCTGGCCTAAGCAGTTTGTGGGGCCATGTATNCTAAATTTTTTATTTAGTAACCTTTTCTTAAAACATGAAATAAGACATGGAAGCAAAATGAATTCAAGCCTGGCCTAAGCAGTTTGTGGGGCCATGTATATTTCTCTTATGACTTTTGCCGTGTAGTTGATAAAAAGGATCTGTTGAGTTTTCTTGAAGTTGATATGTTTGAGGCTTTATGAATTCTTTTGGATGCTCTTGATTAAGAATTTTATTTAGTGCCAATTTTATTCTTCCTATAAATTGTAATGCTTTAGAAATGCAGAGGTTATGCTTTGTTGCAATTTTGAAACTTTTCCTGAAGCTGTGATTTTGTTCATCGAAGTGTTCATGGCTTGTAGATCCCATGCATATACTTTTTTTTTATAAAAGTCCTCATTTGCTAAAAATGAAATAAATCAAATATTGTATAAATTGTTAAACTAAAAATGATATAGTAGCATATACTAGTTGTTGGCGGATAGTATGTTCGTCGCTTTAAGAATCAAGGTTAGAGCTATATTTTACAGTGGAGTTCTCTTTAAATTTTAAAGTTTTTTTTATTACCTTNTGGAGAGATGATGGCAAAGTTTGTCTGAAAACAATATTTACATTCTATTGAATACAACTAAAATATAAGGACGAAGTTGCAACAGAAACTAAAGCATAAAAAGACTTGAATGTTTTAACAATTAAAGGCAACACTTTCATTAGTTTTGAAAAGCACCAAACTTCTTCAACTACTTAATTAGAAAGTACCAAAAAAAGGAATTAATTAGTTTTGACAAGCTTATGTTGAGTTAGAGTTTAGATTCATGGCTATATATTTTACNGCTAGGAATTTCAAATCACAGTTTGCTTTACATTATGGATTAGCTTTAAGTTTGTAACTTATACAATTGATTGCAAATGATATTCTAATTAGGTCATGCTAGTAAAAAAAAAAAAGTAGGTTATGCCGGTAGATGTTTTTTTATTTACTATACTAATGCTTACAAAGGATAATACTGTTCCAATAGTTATCAAAATAAGTGAAAAATCAAAATAGTGTAAAAAATTTTTAGTGGATAAATGGCTTGGGATTAGTTGATGCAAATGCTAAGTATGTGACATAAGTATATTGGGTTTGATATTGCTAATTATTGGTTAATATTACTAAAAGGTAAAGTGATACCTTAGTGTGATATGTTAATTATGTTATATATATATATGCAAGAATGGTGATATAAATGTGGATATAACTTGCAGAGTTAATTTTTGTTGCTAAAATGGTGAATTATATTATGAGTACCATACAATAAAAGAATACCATGGACATTAATCATAATTTTTATAATTGCAATTTGGTCATCAATTTTGTATGATTTAAGTATTAGGAAGCAAAGAAGAAATCAACAGATAAGTATGATAGGAATTAAAAGATTAAGTTAGATATGTGACAAAGCGAGGAAGAATGGATTGATAAATAATTAAAGCAGTGATAGATTAGGACTAGTATTTATTCAAAATAAAAAATAAACTTACTTGGCTTTGGGTCATGTATTATAAATGGTAGAGTAGGCAGTGATTGGTAGATGGTTTTAATATTGAGTACTAGGGTGAAACATGGCTGATTAAATGTAACCTTGATAGAAATTGAGCAAGAATTATTAAGCAATATTAGCTCTAGCCTCTTGTAATACTTAATAGGGTTTACTAAAAATAAGAAACCATAAAGCCAACTATAAATAGATGAGACAGAGTTAATGATCATGATGATGAAATGGTATTTGAATCATATTTTGATGGCATTTAGATGCCACCCAAACAGATAAAATCTTGATGCCAAAAGAAATAACCAATAAAGAAAAACCTTCATGGATCATTGCTAATCACAGATTCACAATAGATTTTTAAGACAGGTAATATTGAAGAAAATTTATTGCCTTTTATGGTTAACATCATTAATTCACACCATTATCTTGATAGTGTTTTCAGTTATTTTGTTATTTGAATGTTTCAATAGGGGGTCAAATGATTATGAACTGTGGTCAACACATTTGTCCATCTTTTTCTTTTTGCTATACCTTTTCATGAATAAAATTTCGTTGATTTAATTCCTTTTTTTGGTACTTTCTAATTAAGTAGTTGATGAAGTTTGGTGCTTGTCAAAACTAATGCAAGTGTTGCCTTTAATTGTTAGAACATTCAAGTCTTTTTATGCTTTAGTTTCTGTTGCAACTTCATCCTTATATTTTAGTTGTATTCAATAGAATGTAAATATTGTTTTCAGACCAACTTTGCCATCATCTCTCCATTTTATTATCCATTGCAAAAGTGGACACTTTTTCAAATGGTTTATTGCATTCTAGAAAGATTATTGATGGCATTTTTTGCGCTGAGGAAAAAAAAGGCATTGTTGACACTTTTGCAATGGATAATAAAA
>JXCR01143556.1:71120-105583 GCA_002079205.1 Phalaenopsis hybrid cultivar
TCTTCTCATAAGAAAATAATCAATTTGTGTTTTATTAGATCCACTCTTATAAGTAATAAGATGTTCATCCATTTTCTTGAATAAAGTATTAGTAATAACAAAATCAAACGCTAAAGCAAAATCTAAAATAACTTTACCTTCTTCATTAGTTACTCCAAAATCGTAGCCACCATGAATATTTCTAAAATCTTCTACCACTCTACCGACATGTCCATTTAAATCTCCTCCAATAAAAATTCTGTCTTCAAAAGGTATCATTTGTATTAAGTCTTCTAAGTCATTCCAAAATTTATCTTTAGACTCTAAATCTAAANCTATATTAATATTTTATCATCCTAATATTTTGTCATTTCAGATAGTTTTAAATGTTATTTTATTCAATAAATGTGCAAACATGTGGAAAATTTCTTGCTTCTTTCATGTATTTTTATTCAGTTACATTGTTTATACATTCGTATAAAATCCATCATTCTTTTAGTTTTAGCATTATGCATTAGATTTTTGGGTTTAATATCTCATTGGATAGTTAGTAAGTGTTATGGAAATAGCTATTTTTGGCCTGAATGAGAGAAAAATGGTATGGAAGAGAAGATTCAAGAGGTCTGTCATGATTAACATAAAGAAAGATGGATAAAGCTTACGTTTTTGAGTTGAAATCCAGTTTTACTAATTAGTTTATGAGGCGAACTTATGTCTTTACTTTATTTTCACCCTTTAAAAGGTTGTATAAAAACCTATGGTTTGAATAGAATCATATGTTTTTGCCATTTGTCTTCTATTATGCTTGATAAATTTTGAGAAATTTCTCACTGAACTAGCATAAAGTTACATGAGCNAGATTTTTGGGCTTAATATCTCATTAGATAGTTAGTAAGTGTTATGGAAATAGCTATTTTTGGCCTGAATGAGAGAAAAATGTATGGAAGAGAAGATTCAAGAGGTCTGTCATGATTAACATAAAGAAAGATGGATAAAGCTTACGTTTTTGAGTTGAAATCCAGTTTTACTAATTAGTTTATGAGGCGAACTTAAGTCTTTACTTTATTTTCACCCTTTAAAAGGTTGTATAAAAACTTATGGTTTGAATAGAATCATATGTTTTGGCCATTTGTCTTCTATTATGCTTGATAAATTTTGAGAAATTTCTCACTGAACTAGCATAAAGTTACATGAGCAGCATGCATTTGAAGATAAAAGCATGAATTCTTATCGACATCACCTCTGAAAAAGCCACTATTGTTCATTTCTCTGAGAAAAGAAAAATTTACTGCCGCCTTCACCAATCCAACATGAACACTATGGAACTCAAGTGTCTTCCTCTTTGGCCTTGGAATTCTTAGCTTGTGTGGGAGCTTTCAGCATGAACTGATTAATTTAATTGAACATCTTAAACGATCTGATTTGGTATACGGCAGATTTAACGATTATTCTTTATAAATGTTATAATTAACTACATTTTTATGTTAGTTCTTTAATTATACTTTAATTTCTATTATTGCTTGTCCTTGCTTTTTATTAAATTTGAAAACTTAAGTTTGAAGCTATGTTCAACTTGCAAAAAAGGCAAGACGTAAACTTTGAATAAACTGGATTCCTTGTTAGTTATAATTAAGATGCCAGGAAAATATTGAATAATGAATATTCTAAAGTCTTGGACAAGCACAAAAAAGATCGGTGCTGGTTGGCTTTCACTACTAACTTGACAAATGGTATAATAGGAGATATAGGTGGAATAATGATGGTCAAAGCTCTTAGCTCTCAAATTTTATTCATTATTGATACAACCTAATCATAGGTAATCACTTTTAATGCACCGTTCAATTAATAACTTTAATTACTTGCGCAGTAAATTTAATTTTGATCAATTCAACTTCATCAAGTATCCAAAGATAATATTTGGGGCTTATATTTAAAACCTAAGAACATGTTCGAATAAATGAAGTCGGCTGGCTTTCACTACTATAACTTGACAGATGGTATAATAAGGGATATAGATGGAATAAAGATGGCCAAAATTCTTGGCTTTCAAATTTTATTCATTTTTGACACAACGTAATCATAGATAATCACTTTTAAAACACCATTCAGGGTCTGTTTGGGACAAGTTTAAGGTTTATGCAACTATATGAAATAAAAGGTGCAGAACAGAGCAAATACTTCCGTAACATCTCAAACCATAAAAAAATCAATCGAAAACATAATAAAGAAAGAAGAAAACTGCTCAAACAGAGGAGATGGAGGTTTAGCTTGTGTGACTGATTATGTGTTAAGTGGGGAGGGCTGGTTTTAATATGGAAATTCGCAAATCTAGTTATAAAAAACATCAATGATGATGCCAGAGATTGTAATAAACATCAACTAAAATAAATGTAGTATCTGCTCAATTGAGCNGAGTGTCTTCCTCTTTCGCCTTGGATTTTGTTAGCTTGTGTGGGAGCTTTCAGCATGAACTGATTTATTTAATTGAACATCTTAAACGATCTGATTTGGTATAGGCCAAATTTAATGATTATTTCTTTATAAATGTTATAATTAACTACATTTTTATGTTAGTTCTTTAATTATACTTTAATTTCTATTATTGCTTTTCCTTGCTTTTTATTAAATTTGAAAACTTAAGTTTGAAACTATGTTCAACTTGCAAAAAAGGCAAGACTTAAACTTTGAATAAACTGGATTCCTTGTTATTTATAATTAAGATGCCAGGAAAATATTGAATAATGAATATTCTAAAGTCTTGGACAAGCACAAAAAAGGTCGGTGCTGGTTGGCTTTCACTACTAACTTGACAAATGGTATAATAGGAGATATAGGTGGAATAAAGATGGTCAAAGCTCTCAGCTCTCAAATTTTATTCATTATTGATACAACCTAATCATAGGTAATCACTTTTAATGCGCCGTTCAATTAATAACTTTAATTACTTGTGCAGTAAAATTAATTTTGATCAATTCAACTTCATCAAGTATCCAAAGATAATGTTTGGGGCTTATATTTAAAACCTAAGAACTGAAGTCGGCTGGCTTTCACTTCTAACTTGACAGATGGTACAATAAGGGATATAGATGGAATAAAGATGGCCAAAATTCTTGGCTTTCAAATTTTATTCATTTTTGATACAACGTAATCATAGATAATCACTTTTAAAACATCATTCAGGGTCTGTTTGTGACAAGTTTTTATCTGCTTTGCTTTTCAGACCGTCACACAATTTTATTTGGGAATTACTTTTTTGCTGTTTTTTAGAAATTTTTGTGATAAAAAGTTATTTTTTTCAACTTGAGCTATGAAAATGTGGTGACTGCCAGTAAGCTGCGGTCAAATTTTTTGAAAATAAAATAAATCTATAATAGTCACCGTAGTTTTTTGAGCAGAAGTTTCTTCTATAGCAGCTTTATAACTATTTCTTCAAATAGCTACAACTGTCCCAAACATACCTTCAATTAACAAGTTTAATCACTTGCACAAGTTATTTAATTTTGAAAAATTCAACTTCATCAAATAATTCAAAAATAATGTTTTGGGCTTATAATTAAAACCTAAAAAGGTATAGCTAGTGTTAGTTGAATAGGGCGGTGCAGCCATTAAATGGCGACAGATAGGAACATGTTGAAACAAAAAAGGTTTATGCAACTATATGAAATAAAAGGTGCAGAACAGAGCAAATACTTACGTAACATCTCAAACCATAAAAAATCAATTGAAAACATAATAAAGAAAGAAGAAAACTGCTCAAACAGAGGAGATGGAGGTTTAGCTTGTGTGACTGATTATGTGTTAAGTGGGGAGGGCTGGTTTTAATATGGAAATTCGCAAATCTAGTTATAATAAACATCAATGATGATGCCAGAGATTGTAATAAACATCAACTAAAATAAATGTAGTATCTGCTCAATTGAGCTCTAATGGTGGGGCATATATGATAACTATGTAGTAGGTAAAATACCGTATTAGATAATTATAACAATTGAAAAAAAGGAGAAGGAACAAAGCAGTGTACAACTCATATCCCCAAACTAAAGGTAGTGCTGCAAAGTATGATAGCTCTTCAATTTGGCAAAAAGTTGTGATGTTGCTATGTATTGATTTGTTCAAGACATGCACTTCCAACACATCAATTGTTTATGAACTTTATTTAGAGAAGGTTAAGTTCTATTTATTTTAATTTGCATTTCTATCTACTTTCCGCATGCACAGATAGTATTAAAAAAAAATCGACTTTTTTTTTTACTTTCAGATCCTTGCACAATTTTTAGGTTCTGTTGTCTTTACGAGCTATAATTAGTATTTGAAAGATTTGTGGAATCAATAGGAAGTATGTAGGACAAAGGATTTAGGTTTCCTTTGGAATATTTTGATGTGTAGTATGAATTATAATGATTTGCATTTTTTTTAAATCAAGTAGTGAGTAAGCATTAGGTTTACATGGTCTAGAATGTGTTTCCTAGATTAATGCTCCCCTTTTTATGCCATTTGTTTGTACAAATTCAATCAATCACAATGTAGTGATAACTTAGACATCTAATCATCACTTGATTATAAAAGTTAATCTTAATTAGATTTGAACTAGAATATTTGCTTTGTAATGATAACTTAGACATCTAATCATCACTTGATTATAAAAGTTGATCTTAATTAGATTTGAACGAGAATACTTGCTTGAGCCTGAGATATGATGAACACTCTTGACTACTGAAGTTCATCTTAATTGCTTTAGATATAGAATGATCTTTTATCTGATCTAAATAACTTTTCCATTATTTTTGACATTACCATATAATGATCCTATTTGTCCTTTTGCTGAGGCTATCATATTTTTATTGATCCATGGGTTGGCTAATCCTTACTGAAGCTAAAATGGATGTACTGTCCTAGATAGTGAATTGTACCTATATGAAAAGGATTGATATAAATAGAATTCCACTTGTTCTTATTCCATTGAAATTTCTTCATGAAGGCTAGTTGTCTCCTTTGAATCCATCAAAATTTGTCCCAAAATCATGTTTGACCTCTTGCGTACATGGAGAAGCTCCTACCGTACTCACCCAATTGTTCACTCTAGTAGTACTCGCACCGTAATCCACTTGAGTCATATCCATTTGTCAATGGGTAGATTAACAAGAAGTGTCTGTTAGTTCTCTTCCTCTTTATTCCATTTCGTAGGTTGACTCTCATTTTATTCATCTAGTGTTGGTGTCATCAGCTTGGCAACAAGCTTTGCAAAAGTGGTCAGAGAATATGGAGTAGTTTCTTTCATTCCATCTAAATAAATATCTCTCCTTTCCTAATTTGAATGCCATTCCTAATTTTAATGTTGCAATTTTGCTATTTATCTGACCAATTTTTTCTTTAAAAATATATCCCTTCCAGATCAAACTTGCAAATTATTTTCTGGGAGCCTCTTCGATCAATTTACTTGATCATGCACTNAAATTGCTCAATAGCCAATCATCAGTGTGTTATGCAAATATGAAATTTCATTCAAGCATAAAAAAAATTCTATCTATGCGAATTGCTTGAGGGCTGTCGGTCTGACTGTCACCCTCTTTTGGTAACATTTTGAGTAGCATAATTGTAATTGCAGTTAATTTATGATGATCAATGTGCTGAGATTATAAAAGAGATTACAACTTATGCTTACGATGCATTGGGATTACTTAGTTTTGAAAGTTTTGAAATTTTAGGGTGATATTTATATAATATTTGAACAATTTAATGCCTATTGTATTGTTCAATAACTTGAGTTATATTAGTGCAATTGTTTACATTTCCTTTATTCATATTTTAAAAGCCTCAGTTAAANGTCATTTGCTAAAAATGAAATAAATCAAATGCATTGTATGAATTGTTAAACTAAAAACGATATAGTAGCATATACTAGTTGTTGGCTGATAGTACGTTCGATGCTTTAAGAATCAAGGTTAGAGCTATATTTTACGGTGGAGTTCTCTTTAAAATTTAAAGTTTTTTTTATTACCTTTAAGAGGAAGATAATAATTTATTATGAATGATTAATAAAGCCATTTTAAAAGGGAAAGCCACATATTGAACCACTCCTTTTTTTAACCTTTTTTTCTCTTTTGTCTAATCTAATCTTGATATCTATTTATTTTATATCAAATCAATATGACTTTATTTTATTTAACTTCATGGCTTCCTATTTTGTTGATTTTAGAAATATTTTTCTTGATCTGTTTTAGTTTATTTTAAGATTTTATCATCCTAATATTTTGTTTTTTCAGATAGTTTTAAATGTTATTTTATTCAATAAATGTGCAAACATGTGGAAATTTTATTTGTTTCTTGTTTCTTTCATTTATTTTTATTCAGTTACATTGTTTATACATGCGTATAAAATCCATCATTCTTTTAGTTTTAGNCATTCAGTTTAACTAGAATTGCTATCTAAAAAAAAATCTATACCACAGAGCTTGCTACGCAACAGTACCCAAAGTTAAACTCTATTTACCGTCACTTTGACAAATTTTCTTAAAAGTTTAAGCAATTAGGCCCCCATAATTATTTTGAAGTTGGTTTTTATGTCAAGTTAAAATCATAATGTTTGTGTGCTTTTAAATACAGACAGGAAACCACCTGGGGTTGGAGGTAGGGGAAGGGGAAGAGGTAGAGAGGATGGCAGCAGTACACAAGCTAAAGGAATTGGAAGGGGTTCTAATGACAACAAAGTCTCAGCTAGTGGCCGCGGTAGGGGTGGACCTGGTGGTAGAGGTGGTGGCAGAGGTATGGCATTGCTCCCTCGCAGTCTAAATCTTGTTCTATTGAGTTAAATTTATTTGTCACTTCTTACAAAAGAAATTTTATTATTCTGATAATCACTTAATAGAACTTAAAAAAAAATTGAATTACTCCTTAAACATCATATAGACACACACACACACACACACACACACACACACACACACACACAGCAATTGTTTACATTTCCTTTATTCATATTTAAAATCCTCAGTTAAACTATTTAACGACAAACAAACAATACCAAATTCTTTTGGCTGTTTGTGAGAATGACTGATTCATGTGTTGGCTTTTTTGGCCGACAATTTAATAGGTGGAGGGCGCGGACGCGGTGCATGAGAGGCCCAATGACAGAGAATGCTTATATTTATTTATCCAAGGTTCTCTCTACGCAGCAGCTTTTGTCCATGTGAAGTTGTTTTATGTTAGGTGTGTTGCTTCTTTTGTTCTCTATGATATTTGCATAAAAAATATAGAAAAATTGGCATTTTGGTGAAAAATGTTTATTAATTGAGACATGGAAAGGTGTATGGATAGTAGCGGCCAGAAATAGAAGGTAACTTTTCGTTTTCCAACTGAAGCATTCTTGCTGCAAGTTGCTATTACTAAATTCTCTAAGATGCTTGACATTGTCTAAAATATGACAGCTCTTCACTTTTTTTTTTCTTTTTGCTTCGGAAAACTTCAGTCAGAACTATATAATGAAGTTTATTTTATTGGAAATTTATGTAAACACGGCGGATTTTGATTAATTTTGGAGTAAATAGTGTGAAAATAGTTTCAGCTTTTGTTAAAAGGTGACAAGAAAATAACTTATAAGTTGTTAATTGCACTTAAAGAGATAGGTAAAGCATACCAAATGATCTCTAAGAATGCAAAAATGATCTTCATCGACAGTTTCTTAAAGATAACAATTAATTGATGATTAATACTAGTAAAATTTATTTATGATCTCTAATAAAATGATATCTTATTTCATTGCACTTGATTTATGAATTTTGATCCAATTTTTTTGCTAAATTTTTCATGCTTAGATTGTTGCATGTAATAGGGATATGTTTCAGACTAAGTTTATAGTTTTTTTTTAATTGTTGTTGAAACCATTTTAATTGTGCGATATAACTACTTCTATCGACAAATATGGCCAAAGATCAATTAATTTATACTTCGTTTTTAACCAAAATACTAATATGATATCTACAAATAGTGAAATAGGCATGTGCCTGAATGACTTTTTCTATCAACGCTGCAAATTGTAAAGCCTACATAAAAAAAAAAAAAAACTCTAAAAACGTAGGCTTTCATTCGTATGATACAATAATATTCTTTATCTTATATTTGGTATGTTGTTTAAGAATTTTAATATTTTTTAACTAATAATAAATTCAATTTTTTGAATCTATACAAAGTATAATATATAATTATATGGAGACATGTATTGGGTGGACTAGATATTGAATTTCCTCATGAATGTTCAATATATATATATATGTATATATATATATGTATGTATATATATNTTTTTTTTTTTCTTTTTGCTTTGGAAAACTTCAGTCAGAACTATATAATGAAGTTTATTTTATTGGAAATACATGTAATCACGGCAGATTTTGATTAATTTTGGAGTAAATAGTGTGAAAATGGTTTCAGCTTTTGTTAAAAGGTGACAAGGAAATATCTTAGAAGTTGTTAATTGCTCTTAAAGAGATAGAGAAAGCATACCAAGTGATCTCTAAGAATGCAAAAATGATCTTCATCGACAGTTTCTTAAAGATAATAATTAATTGATGACTAATACTAATAAAATTTATAACTATATTCTGAGCTACATGATCTCTAATAAAATGATAGCTTATTTCATTGAACTTGATTTATGAATTTTGATCCAATTTTTTTGCTAAATTTTTCGTGCTTAGATTGTTGCGTGTAATAGGGGTATGTTTGAGACTAAGTTTATAGTTTTTTTTTTATTGTTGTTGAAGCTATTTTAATTGTGCGATATAACTACTTATATCGACAAATATGGCCTTTATAGTGAAAAAATCAATTAATTTATACTTCGTTTTTAACCAAAATACAAATATGATATCTATAAGTAGGCATGTGCCTGAATGACTTTTTCTATCAACGCTGCAAATTTTATTGCCTACATTAAAAAAAACTCTAAAAACGTAGGCTTTCATTCGTATGATTCCATAACCTTCTTTATCTTATATTTGGTATGTTGTTTGAGAATTTAAATATTTTTCAACTAATAATAAATTCTATACAAAGTATAATATATAATTATATGGATAGATGATATTGTATGTATGTATGTATGTATGTATGTATGTATCTATATATATATATATTATACATCAGCACCAATAGTGAGAGAGAGAAAGGAGGAGGATCATCTTCGGAGAACTAGCTAGTACGAAACCGCAACCAACCAAGTCGAATAGATTGGGAATGAGTGATGGAGGCCAAAACTCCAGGGATGGAGACATAGGCTCCCGACAAATGGTGGAATGCCTAGTGTTATTTGGTTGTGCAACCTTGCCATGTAAAGAAGAATGCTAAGAGATGAGGACACAAATCATGGAAAAAAGTGATGAGTCAAATCGTTGAAGTCTTGAGGGTCGTCGTAGCACTAGTAGGAGCTCGAGCCTCCAAACAACAGAACCCACCTCATGAGGAGGCATCGATGTACAATGGTTAGAAGGTGAACCCTGACCCTGAGGCCACCGATGATTCCCAATACCTGGACAATGGGGAATCCAAACAGGTTGAAAGGCAGCGAACATGACACACTGAAGCTTTCCGACGATTGAAGAATGCTTCCTCCCTCCAAATATCTAGGGCAGTCTCGAAAAAAATTCAACTGCATGCCTTGGAAGCCTACAGAGAACGATCATACCCCAACGACATATCAATTCATTTGAGTCGGTAGTGTGCTTGCTCAAAATCTCAGATGCATTCAAGTGTCGGCTATTTCTCACCACATTGAAGTCTTCACCCTTGAAGTGGTTCCATGGGCTGCCAGTCGGAAGCATTAGCCTTTTTGTTGAATTCAAGAGATATTTCTTGGCATAGTTCGCCAACACATAGAGATCCACCAAGAGCGTCCAGTCCTTGTGGCAACTCAAGCAAGGAGAACACGAGAGCCTCCGCGCCTTCGTTGCACGTTTCTAGTGGAAATATTAGAGATAAAGTACCTCAAAGAGGAGCACAAGCCACCCATCCGACGCAGTTTTGAGGAAGGCCAATCTCCAAAAGAATGAAGGAATTGACTGGTACCACTAACACAACGAACATGCAAGAAATTAAGACTCTCGACCGATCCGGTACTGCGAGAGGCCATAGAAATGTTACAAGAAACCATTCGGTGATTATAAGGGCTTGCAAGCTACTCCTCTAACGGTATCATTGATGAAAATTACGACATTGTCCAAGGCAAAGATTATTTCAAGGAGCATGCACCGATGAGAGCCGGAGGTTTTCTCTGAGATGCGAGAAAATAATATAAGTACCATCGGGATCATGACCACAACACATAGGAATGTAAACACCTCTGGAATATTATTGAGGAGTTAATCAAGGCAGAAAGTTGAAGGAGTTAATGGATGCAAGACGCTCGGGACAAAGACAAGGGAAGATGCTAGCACTAGAGGACCCACTTGGGCTTGCCCGAACAAATGCCATTCATATCACTGAGATAATCCCATGAAGATCATTTTTCTTTCTTTTTCATTTTCTTTTCCCCCCTTCACCTGTTGTACTCTTTACGTAAAACATTTTATGCTGATTTTACTTTCCACCCTGTTAGCAATGTCAGGAGTTGTTCATAAGGATGAAAAAGTAAGCCAGGAGTTGGGAGAAAAGAAGATTGCCAATCGCGACACCAAGATCGATCAACTGAGCATTAAAAAAAGACCATCAGCCGCGGCACCAAGACCACTCGGGTGAGCATTAAAAGAAAACGCCAACCGCGATGCCAATATTGTTAGACTGAGCATTAAAAGAAGAATGCTAGCAGTGGCGTCGAGATCATCCGGTTGAGCATTAAAAGGACTGTCAACCGCAACGTTAAGATCGCTCGGCTGAGCATTAAATGAAGATTGCCATCCGCAACGCTAAGATCATCAGGTTGAACATTAAAAGAAAGACTGCCAGCCACAAAACCATGGTCTCCCACCCGAGCATTAAGGAAAGACCGCCATCCACAATGCCAAAATTTCTTGACAAAACTATAAAAGATGACTGCCAGCCGCGACGCCAAGATCACCTGGCCGAGCACTAAATAAAGGTGCCAAAATTGCCTGCCTGATGAAGCTGAATCCCACAGATGATCAACAATGAACTTGGAATCCCCTAAGAAATACAAAGCAAAAAGACAAATGTATGAATCAAAAAGTACAAAAGAGAACTGATCTGCCTCATGACGAAGAAAACAAATGCAATTTTCTTGATTATGAAATTGTTACAAGTGTTAAAAAACAAATAACATATAAAGAGTTCTATTGAAAAGAAAACAAAGGAGAGAGGAGTCTATGCTTTAGGAGGCCAATTGAAGGAGCCCTACTCACTTTTAGCATCCTAATTATCCTCAAACAACTTAAAATAAGAAAATTGGGTCGCAAACTCTTTAGGGTCGGAATATTTGGGATCGACCAGAACCAACCGAACGAATGGACCAATCGTCATCAGACTCTCGATACGATTTTGTTCATCAAGGAGCTTCACCCGCCTGGGGTGGGATGGAGACAATGAAAATAATTCTTCATTAGTTCTCATGGTTGTCATTCTCTTTTTCAACTTACGGTTCTCTTTAGCCGTGAGTGAGAATAACTTTGAAATTGTTGAAAGCTCGTCTGCCGCGGCGACAAGCTTTCTCTTGGCTGCATCCCCCCACATTTCTGCCTCCTTGGCTGGCTTGGCTGAGACTTTGGCTCGTTCAACGGTTGTAAACCCACTTAGTTTCAACAAACTACAATGCTACCGATTGAAGATGAGAAGCCTCCCACACCTTCAAGTGATAACGATCGACCTTCTTAAAACTCCTGTCTCTCCAATTTCCATTGTGACTTTGCAAAATCTGCGACCAAATAGCCTCCAAGAGCGCGTAAGGCAAAGTTTTAGCAAAGGGAGAGCCAGAATATCAGTTGATCGACCAGTTGATAGTGATGAAATGGTCTCCAGGAGAAGTTCGAATCTTCGGTCCAAAATTTTGAGAAGGAAAATCCCGCCTTCCCGAAATAGCAAAAGAGATGGGGGAGCGGATTTGACCGCCAGCTATTTACTCCTGCGACGTTGGGTCTCAAAGGTCCCCCTCACAGGACTGATCTCGAACTTGACATCACCGGGAGTCACTGACCGGCTGACCTCATTCTCGGCAGTGAGATCGATAAATGAGATCCTACGACCAAGGAAACCAGTACCTCCCCTCTTCTCTCTTATTGAGCCCCCCTTGACCTAACCTCTCCTAGAAAACCTGGACGATGCCTCAGCTCCTTGGACACCGGGAGGGTTTGCACAATGAGACAAGTATCAAAATTATTAGAAACCCTAAACTTGATAACAACAAAGACACCTTATCGACAATTATCTTACAGAACACAACAAATGTAACAAAATTGTTAGGAAGGAACTCCTCAACTGCCAGGCTACTTTTCCCATCCGCCGGCAGGAGCCGTCATGACGAGCTTCTCTCTTGCCACAGACACTCTCCACTAGTTCTCGTCCACCTTGGCCTCAGCCTTCACCCTCCTCTTGATCAACCGAGAGGTCGCTTCTTTTGATCGCTGGGCCTATACAACATTAGAGGCAGCCCACAACTTTGTCATCATCTTACCAGACACTTTTGGGAATAGCACTTGCCCCTGAGTCACTGGGTCGGTATTTTGGGGAACTGAAAGCACTTGACCCTCGATATCACCCCCTCGACCTGAGAAAGGTCCGCACCATTCCTCTTTTGAAAAGAGAAATCAAACGGGATCGACTTAATGCCCAACGCTAAACGAAAGAGGCAATAAAAAACACACACTTCCAATCTCTGGTCCGGCCTTCCGGGCTGACAAATTGGAATCTCCAGGTTGACCCAAACTGAGCATATCCACCTGATTCTACTCTGAACAAGAACATATGACTAAATGCATCTATGGACCATATGACACTTTTTTGCAAACAGAAGATGATATAAGTCATAATCATCGCCATCGAATTTGGTTTGACCTACACAGGAATGACCCCATAGCGGTTGAGATTCAACTGAAGTTCGTGACACAATGACAATCACAACCTGTATCAGAAGTGGTCTCGGTACATCACCAAATCATCGTTGTATCTATCTGCCGCCCTTTCATTCGGACGAGCCGCATGCGATCTTTTCAACGAAGACGACATTAGATGATGGTAGAACAAACGTTCAGCGGCGGCCACCTAACCGAAAGTACGAGGGATCCTCTTTAGAGCTATATAGAAGACAAATAATAAGTGACAACAGGCTAAAGTAAAAAAAAAAAATCTAAAAATGAAAAGTCAAAAAGCATGCCCCAAGATCCTTGATACCCGTTTATAGAAATTCTATGAAAGATTAAACACCGCTCATAAGAACCAAGGAAGACACCTTGTCGAGCACTGATATCCAGATTACAATATCAATATATATATATATATATATATATATNCTTTACTATTCTTCAGAAGTAGATGATTATAATGAAAATATCAACATTAAAATTAATTTCAACAAAGAAAGACAATTCAATTCAGTTAACAGTATGAACGGTAACAGCCCAGCAACAAAGTTAGTAATACAGATACGGAAAGACTCGCTTTGGCATTATCTCTTATGTTGTATTGTCATGCTCGGCAGTCTCAAGCAAAGAGTCACTATTGAGCTTAAGAGCATTAACAATATTGTCAAGTGTGTTGCAAAAGTCATATTGGTAGAAAAGCACTGTTGTACAAATAAGAGTTGATTGAATGACAGAAATGATATTATAATGAATAATATATAATTATATCCTGAGCATACTTAATTAATTAATAAATTAATTAATTAATTATATAAGAAAATTGAAATCTATAAAGAAATTTTCTGGGAAGCTACTTAAGACTATCATTCCAAGAAAACTTCTTAACTTTAATAAAGTTCAGAATTTTTCACGATAATTTTTCCAAAAATCTTAAAATTGTTTTAGTTATTCAAAAAAGAAAAAGCAACTTCAAAGATGATCAATAGTAATTTTTCATAAGGAATTCAAGTGAGGAGCTAATTATTACACGGCATTGATAAACTAATAAATGAAAATAGAATTAAAAAAGTGCAATTATAAATATGTCGATCTAAATTATTACTTGTCTAAGGAACTCATATTTCCCATAGCCATCTAAAGTGCATGATCAAGTAAATTGATCGAAGAGGCTCCCAGAAAAAAATTTGCAAGTTTGATCTGGAAGGGATATATTTTTAAAGAAAAAATTGGTGAGATAAATAGCAAAACTGCAACATTAAAATTAGGAATGGCATTCAAATTAGGAAAGGAGAGATGTTTATTTAGATGGAATGAAAGAAACTACTCCATATTCTCTGACCACTTTTGCAAAGCTTGTTGCCAAGCTGATGACACCAACACTAGATGAATAAAATGAGAGTCAACCTACGAAATGGAATAAAGAGGAAGAGAACTAACAGACACTTCTTGTTAATCTACCCATTGACAAATGGATATGACTCAAGTGGATTACGGTGCGAGTACTACTAGAGTGAACAATTGGGTGAGTACGGTAGGAGGTTCTCCATGTACCCAAGAGGTCAAACATGATTTTGGGACGAATTTTGATGGATTCAAAGGAGACAACTAGCCTTCATGAAGAAATTTCAATGGAGTAAGAACAAGTGTAATTCTATTGATATCAATCCTTCTCATATAGGTACAATTCACTATCTAGGACAGTACATCCATTTTAGCTTCAGTAAGGATTAGCCAATCCATTGATCAATAAAAATATGATAGCCTCAGCAAAAGGACAAATAGGATCATTATATGGTAACGTCAAAAATAATGAAAAAGTTATTTAGATCAGATAAAAGATCATTCTATATCTAAAGCAATTAAGATGAACTTCAGTAGTCAAGAGTGTTCATCATATCTCAGGCTCAAGCAAGTATTCTCGTTCAAATCTAATTAAGATCAACTTTTATAATCAAGTGATGATTAGATGTCTAAGTTAAATCAAATATTCTAGTTCAAATCTAATTAAGATTAACTTTTATAATCAAGTGATGATTAGATGTCTATATTATCACTACATTGTGATTGATTGAATTTGTACAAACAAATGGCATAAAAAGGGGAGCAAAAATCTAGGAAACACATTCTAGACCATGTAAACCTAATGCTTACTCATTACTTGATTTAAAAAAAATGCAAATCATTATTTAAATTCATACTACACATCAAGGTATTCCAAAGGAAACCTAAATCCTTTGTCCTACATACTTCCTATTGATTCCACAAATCTTTCAAATACTAATTATAGCTCGTAAAGACAACAGAACCTAAAAATTGTGCAAGGATCTGAAAGTAAAAAAAGTCAATTTTTTTTTATACTATCTGTGCATGCGAAAAGTAGATAGAAATGCAAATTAAAATAAATAGAACTCAACCTTCTCTAAATAAAGTTCATAAACAATTGATGTGTTGGAAGTGCATGTCTTGAACAAATCAATACATAGCAACATCACAACGTTTTGCCAAATTGCAGAGCTATCATACTTTGCAGCACTACCTTAAGTTTGGGGATATGAGTTGTACACTGCTTTGTTCCTTCTCTTTTTTTTCAATTGTTATAATTATCTAATACGGTATTTTACCTACTACATAGTTATTATATATGCCCCACCATTAGAGCTCAATTGAGCAGATACTACATTTATTTTAGTTGATGTTTATTACAATCTCTGGCATCATCATTGATGTTTATTATAACTAGATTGGTGAATTTCCATATTAAAACCAGCCCTCCCCACTTAACACATAATCAGTCACACAAACTAAACCTCCATCTCCTCTGTTTGAGCAGTTTTCTTCTTTCTTTATTATGTTTTCAATTGATTTTTTTGTGGTTTGAGATGTTACGGAAGTATTTGCTCTGTTCTGCACCTTTTATTTCATATAGTTGCATAAACCTTTTTAGTTTCAACATGTTCCTAGCTGTCGACATTTAATGGCTGCACCGCCCTATTTAACTAACACTAGCTATGCCTTTTTAGGTTTTAATTATAAGCCCAAAACATTATTTTTGAATTATTTGATGAAGTTGAATTTTTCAAAATTAAATAACCTGTGCAAGTGATTAAAGT
Organism: Phalaenopsis hybrid cultivar; assembly: GCA_002079205.1. Taxonomy (NCBI): domain Eukaryota; kingdom Viridiplantae; phylum Streptophyta; class Magnoliopsida; order Asparagales; family Orchidaceae; genus Phalaenopsis; species Phalaenopsis hybrid cultivar. The sequence goes on from JXCR01143556.1 coordinate 87,229, forward strand.
TGTTAATTGAAGGTCTGTTTGGGACAGCTATAGTTGTTTGAAGAAGCAGTTATAAAGCTGCTACAGAAGAAACTTCTGCTAAAAAAACTACGGTGGCTATTATAGATTTAAGGTCCGTTTGAGAGCGCTTATTGGAAGAGGCGGTGTTTTGAAAACGCCGTCCTTCCGTTTGAAAACCACGTTCGCATGGGACGTTTTGAAAAAGCTTTGTTCTCTTATCGCGATTCCCTTAAGGGAGCGTAATATGGCCAGGAGCTCTGTTCCGCGTATGCTTCTCGCATTTAGGATATTTTTCACGTGTTGTCATTCCCGTCTCTCCCCCTTGCCCTCGCCCTTCCCGTCTCGCCATTTCTGTCTCGACCTCGCCCGAAGCTTACGAGGTTGTGATCCACTATATGAGATATTTTTTTGACCTCACACTCTCGCCCTACCCGATATCCATCTCCTTCCTTCCCGAAGGCCGTATTCAATCCTCTCACAGTAATTTTTGTTCCTATGGTCGTTAGAAATGAAACATTTGAATTTTTTGCTGCGGAATGTTTGATTTACTATGAAATAGTTAGGATTCTTCTCCTTTGTTCAAATTTTCATGCTTGGGAATTTTTACCATTTTTATTGCGGTTGAAATGCTTGGGAAGATCCTTCTCCTTTGGGAATGATGCTTTGAATGATGGGGAAATATTGAATGCAAGAATGCTTGGGAAGGTTTTCATTTCCCTGGATTGGTTGAAATGAAAAATATGGAATTTTCATTAACCTAACACTGTATGTTTTGTTCTTTATAATGGTGCATTTACGTGAGAACACATTTTAGCCCCTAGAGCATGAAAATTCTTTATTATATGATTTGGGCCCTAGAACACATTTTATATGCTCCTCTTTATTATAATTGGGCATTTACATGCCCAATCATTCCTGCATATCCAAATTTATGCGGGCTCTGTTGGATGGTTTTAGAACGAAGTGATGATTTGGGCTCTGTTGGAATGTTACGAATGAGAATGGATATAGAATAGGGGAGCTGAAACATATGAGTGAATGTTGGAAAATTACTTTGTTACTTTACTGTTATTTTTCGAATCGCATGTTCAATGAAGTGTTGATTTGGGAGTTCATTATTCAGCTTTATTATTCTTATTTCTCTCCACATAAATGCTGATAGTTATGTACTATCTTTGTCCATTTGGTGGGCTCGGTTTTGGCCCCTAGAGGACTGGATTTCAGTTTTAAGTATTTCTGGTTAANGATCTTAATTAGACTTGCACTAGAATATTTGCTTTGTAATGATAACTTAGACATCTAATCATCACTTGATTATAAAAGTTGATCTTAATTAGATTTGAACGAGAATACTTGCTTGAGCCTGAGATATGATGAACACTCTTGACTACTGAAGTTCATCTTAATTGCTTTAGATATAGAATGATCTTTTATCTGATCTAAATAACTTTTCCATTATTTTTGACATTATCATATAATGATCCTATTTGTCCTTTTGCTGAGGCTATCATATTTTTATTGATCCATGGATTGGGTAATCCTTACTAAAGCTAAAATGGATGTACTGTCCTCGATAGTGAATTGTACCTATATGAAAAGGATTGATATAAATAGAATTCCACTTGTTCCTACTCCATTGAAATTTCTTCATGAAGGCTAGTTGTCTCCTTTGAATTCATCAAAATTTGACCCAAAATCATGTTGACCTCTTGGGTACATGGAGAACCTCCTACTGTACTCACCCAATTGTTCACTCTAGTAGTACTCGCACCGTAATCCACTTGAGTCATATCCATTTGTCAATGGGTAGATTAACAAGAAGTGTCTGTTAGTTCTCTTCCTCTTTATTCCATTTCGTAGGTTGACTCTCGTTTTATTCATCGAGTGTTGGTGTCATCAGCTTGCCAACAAGCTTTGCAAAAGTGGTCAGAGAATATGGACTAGTTTCTTTCATTCCATCTAAATAAATTTCTCTCCTTTCCTAATTTGAATGCCATTCCTAATTTTAATGTTGCAGTTTTGCTATTTATCTGACCAATTTTTTTTTTTTAAATATATCCCTTCCAGATCAAACTTGCAAATTTTTTTCTGGGAGCCTCTTCGATCAATTTACTTGATCATGCACTTTAGATGGCTACGGGAAATATGAGTTCCTTAGACAAGTAATAATTTTGATCGACATATTTATAATTGCACTTTTTTAATTCTATTTTCATTTATTAGTGTATCAATGCCGTGTAATAATTAGCTCCTCACTTGAATTCCTTATGAAAAATTACTATTGATCATCTTTGAAGTTGCTTTTTCTTTTTTGAATAACTAAAACAATTTTAAGATTTTTGGAAAAATTATCGTGAAAAATTCTGAACTTTGTTAAAGTTAAGGAGTTTTTTTGGAACGATAATCTTAAGTAGCTTCCCAGAAAATTTCTTTATAGATTTCAGTTTTCTTATATAATAATTATTTAATTAATTAATTAAGTATGCTCAGGATATAATTATATATTATTCATTATAATATCATTACTGTCATTCAANAAGTTTTTTTGGAACGATAGTTTTAAGTAGCTTCCCAGAAAATTTCTTTATAGATTTCAGTTTTTTTATATAATTAATTAATTAATTAATTAAGTATGCTCAGGATATAATTATATATTATTCATTATAATATCATTACTGTCATTCAATCAACTCTTATTTGTACAACAGTGCTTTTCTACCAATATGACTTTTGCAACACACTTGACAATATTGTTAATGCTCTTAAGCTCAATAGTGACTCTTTGCTTGAGACTGCCGAGCATGACAATACAACATAAGAGATAATGCCAAAGCGAGTTCTTCCGTATCTGTCTTACTAACTGTGTTGCTGGACTGTTACCGTTCATACTGTTAACTGAATTGAAATGTCTTTCTTTCTTGAAATTAATTTTAATGTTGATATTTTCATTATAATTATCTACTTCTGAAGAATAGTAAAAAAGCTGTCTCAGAAAAGGTTCAAGCTTGTACTTGTTTGGTTGTCTTGTTATATTGCATGCTATGTTTTGATGATAATAGGCTTAGGAGAACCATTAATTACCGTTGATATCATAATTATCATCTAGCCAGTAAATACTCAAGTAATAAATAAACAAATAGGAAATGGAAAAAAAGTGAACAATATTGAATAGTTGGACAAAAATAAAGTTATTTGAGACCTGTGCTAGCCATTACTGCCTNAAAGTAATAAATAAACAAATAGGAAATGGAAAAAAGTGAACAATATTGAATAGTTGGACAAAAATAAAGTTATTTGAGACCTGTGCTAGCCATTACTGCCTTCATCAAAAACCTTCCTTTTTTGGAAAGCGAACATGCTCTCATTGCAGTCAATGTTTTTATAATATCTACATATTCAACAGCCAGCGTGATTCTATAGAAAGTTTTTTATCCTCTTTATTTTATAGAATTTATCATTTGCTTTTAACAAAATTTCAGCACTTTAAAGGCAACATTTGTCTTTTATTTCCTGTTTTTAATTGTTATTTAATATGCATTCTTGGAATTTGTTTTCAGGTTATTGACAAGGTTCAAGAAGAAACTAACAAGAGCCGCGCNTTGTGCTAGCCATTACTGCCTTCATCAAAAACCTTCCTTTTTTGGAAAGCGAACTTGCTCTCATTGCATTCAATGTTTTTATAATATCTACATAATCAACAGCCAGCGTGATTCTATAGAAAGTTTTTTATCCTCTTTCTTTTATAGAATTTATCACTTGCTCTTAACAAAATTTCAGCACTTTAAAGGCAACATTTGTCTTTTATTTCCTGTTTTTAATTGTTGTTTAATATGCATTCTTGGAATTTGTTTTCAGGTTATTGACAAGGTTCAAGAAGAAACTAACAAGAGCCGCGCTGGTTAGACCCCCCTCATAAATCTTTTTCAGTTTAACTAGAATTGCTATCTAAAAAAAATCTATACCACAGAGCATGTTACGCAACAGTACCCAAAAGTTAAACTCTATTTACCGTCACTTTGACAAATTTTCTTAAAAGTTTAAGCAATNTTTGCTCTTAACAAAATTTCAGCACTTTAAAGGCAACATATGTCTTTTATTTCCTGTTTTTAATTGTTGTTTAATATGCATTCTTGGAATTTGTTTTCAGGTTATTGACAAGGTTCAAGAAGAAACTAACAAGAGCCGCGCTGGTTAGACCCCTCTCATAAATCTTGTTCAGTTTAACTAGAATTGCTATCTAAAAAAAATCTACACCACAGAGCATGCTACGCAACAGTACCCAAAAGTTAAACTCTATTTACCGTCACTTTGACAAATTTTCTTAAAAGTTTAAGCAATTAGGCCCCCATAATTATTTTGAAGTTGGTTTTTATTTCAAGTTAAAATCATCTTGTTTGTGTGCTTTTAAACACAGACAGGAAACCACCTGGGGTTGGAGGCCGGGGAAGGGGAAGAGGTAGAGAGGATGGCAGCAGTACACAAGCTAAAGGAATTGGAAGGGGTTCTAATGACAACAAAGTTTCAGCTAGTGGCCGCGGTAGGGGTGGACCTGGTGGTAGAGGTGGTGGCAGAGGTATGGCATTGCTCCCTCGCAATCTAAATCTTGTTCTATTGAGTTAAATTTATTTGTCACTTCGTACAAAAGAAATTTTATTATTCTGATAATCACTTAATAGAACTTAAAAAAAAATTGAATTACTCCTTAAACANTTTGCTCCCTCGCAATCTAAAACTTGTTCTATTGAGTTAAATGTATTTGTCACTTTGTACAAAAGAAATTTTATTATTCTGATAATCACTTAATAGAACTTAAAAAAAAATTTGAATTACTCCTTAAAAATCATATATATATATATATTTCAATTAACANATATTACACCTGGGATACACTAGTATTCAAATTGCTCAATATCCAATCATCAGTGTGTTATGCAAATATGAAATTTCATTCAAGCATAAAAAAATTGTATCTATGCGAATTGGTTCAGGGCTGTCGGCCTGACTGTCACCCTCTTTTGGTAACATTTTGAGTAGCATAATTGTAATTGCAGTTAATTTATGATGATCAATGTGCTGAGATTATAAAAGAGATTACAAGTTATGCTTACGATGCATCGGAATTACTTAGTTTTGAAAGTTTTGAAATTTTAGGGTGATATTTATATAATATTTGAAGAATTTAATGCCTATTGTATTTTTCAATAACTTGAGTTATATTAGTGCAATTGTTTACATTTCCTTTATTCATATTTTAAAAGCCTCAGTTAAACTATTTAACGACAAACAAACAATACCAAATTCTTTTGGCTGTTTGTGAGAATGACTGATTCATGTGTTGGTTTTTTTCGCCGACAATTTAATAGGTGGAGGGCGCGGACGCGGTGCATGAGAGGCCCAATGACAGAAAATGCTTATATTTATTTATCCAAGGTTCTCTCTCCGCAGCAGCTTTTGTCCATGTGAAGTTGTTTTATGTTAGGTGTGTTGCTTCTCTGGTTCTCTATGATATTTGCATAAAAAAATATAGAAAAATTGGCATTTTGGTGAAAAAATGTTTATTAATTGAGGCATGGAAAGGTGTATGGATGGTAGCGGCCAGAAATAGAAGGTAACTTTTGGTTTTCCAACTGAAGCATTCTTGCTGCAAGTTGCTATTACTAAATTCTCTTAAGACGCTCGACATTGTCTAAAATATGACAGCTCTTCACTTTTTTTTCTTTTTGCTTTGGAAAACTTCACTCAGAACTATATAATGAAGTTTATTTTATTGGAAATTCATGTAAACACGGCGGATTTTGATTAATTTTGGAGTAAATAGTGTGAAAATAGTTTCAGCTTTTGTTAAAAAGGCGACAAGAAAATATCTTCTGAGTTGTTAATTGCTCTTAAAGAGATAGATGAAGCATACCAAATGATCTCTAAGCATGCAAAAATGATCTTCATCAACTGTTTCTTAAAGATAACAAGTAATTGATGATTAATACTAGTAAAATTTATAACTATATTCTGAGCTACATGATCTCTGATAAAATGATATCTTATTTCATTGCACTTGATTTATGAATTTTGATCCATGTTTTTTGTTAAATTTTTAATGCTAATATTGTTGCATATAATAAGGATATGTTTGAGACTAAGTTTATAGTTTTTTATTGTTGTCGAAGCCATTTTAATTGTGAGATATAACAGCTTATATCGACAAATATGGCCTTTATAGTGAAAAGATCAATTAATTTCTACTTCGTTTTTAACCAAAATACTGATATGATATCTGTAAATAGGCATGTGCCTGAATGACATTGTCAATCGACGCTGCAAATTGTATAGCCTACATAAAAATAAAAAAAAAACTCTAAAAACATAGGCTTTCATTCGTATGATACCATAATCTTCTTTATCTTATTTTTGGTATGTTGTTTAAGAATTTAAATATTTTTTAACTAATAATAAATTCAATTTTTAGGATCTATACAAAGTGTAATATATAATTATATGGAGACATGATATTGGGTGGACTAGATATTGAATTTCCTCATGAATGTTCAATATATGTATACAATGGGCATTAATGCCGATATATATTATGCATCAGCACCAATAGGGAGAGAGAGAAGGGGGGAGGATCATCTTCGGAGAACTAGCTAGGACGAAACCACAACCAACCAAGTCGAATAGATTGGGAATGAGTGATGGAGGCCAAAACTCCAGGGATGGAGACATAGGCTCCCGACAAATGGCGGAATGTCTAGTGTTATTTGGTTGTGCAACCTTGCCATGTAGAGAAGAATGCTAAGCGATGAGGACACAAATCATGGAAAAAAGTGACGAGTCAAATCACTGAAGTCTTGAGGGTTGTTGCAACACTAGTAGGAGCTCGAGCCTCCAAACAGCAGAACCCACCTCATGAGGAGGCATCGATGTAAAATGGCCGGAAGGTGAACCCTGACCCTGAGGCTACCGATGAATCCCAGTACCTGGACAATGAGGAATCCAAACAGGTTGAAAGGCAGCGAACATGACACACTGAAGCTTTCCGACGACTGAAGAATGCTTCCTCCCTCCAAATATCTAGGGCAGAGTCTCAAAAAAAAATTCAAAATGCATGTTTTGGAAGCCAACAGAGGACGATCATACCCCAATGACATATCACTGCATTTGAGTTGGTAGTGTGCTTGCTCAAAATCTCAGATGCATTAAGTGTCGGCTATTTCTCACCACCTTGAAGTCTTCACACTTGAAGTGGTTCCATGGGCTCCCAGTCGGAAGCATTAGCTTTTTTGTTGAATTCAAAAGATATTTCTTGGCGTAGTTCGCCAACGTATAGAGATCCACCAAGAGCGTCCAGTCCTTGTGGCAACTCAAGCAAAGAGAACACGAGAGCCTCCGCGCCTTTGTTGCACGTTTCTAGTGGAAATGCTAGAGGTAAAGGACCTCAAAGAGGAGCACAAGCCACCCATCCAACGCAGTTTCGAGGAAGGCCAATCTCTGAAAGAACGAAGGAATTGACTGATACCACTAACACAACGAACACGCAAGAAATTGAGACCCTCGACCGATCCGGTACTGCGAGAGGCCATAGAAACACTACAAGAAACCATTCGGTGATCATGAGGGCTTGCAAACTACTTCTCTAATGGTATCAATGATGGAAATTACGGACATTGTCCAAGGCAAAGATTATTTCAAGGAGCATGCACTGATGAGAGCCGTAGGTTTTCTCCGAGATGCGAGAAAATAATATAAGTACCATCGGGATCATGACCACAACACATAGGAATGTAAACACCTCTAGAAATAAATGTGTGCCACTCTAATAGAAGATTATAAAACTTCCCAGAAAAGGAAAATGCTTGGGGAGTTGTTCAAAAGGATGAAAAAGTAAGCTAGGAGTTGGGAGAAAAGAAGATTGCCAACCGCGACACCAAGATCGATCAACTGAGCATTAAAAAAAGACCATCAGCCGCAACGCCAAGACCACTCAGGTGAGCATTAAAAGAAGATGCCAACCACAATGCCAAGATTGTTAGACTGAGCATTAAAAGAAGAATGCTAGCAGTGGCGTCGAGATCGTCCGAATGAGCATTAAAAGGACTGTTAGCCGCAATGTTAAGATCGCTCGGCTGAGCATTAAATGAAGTTTGCCATCAGCAACGCCAAGATCATCAGGTTGAGCATTAAATAAGACTGCCAGCCATGACACCATGCTCTCCCGTCTGAGCATTAAAGAAAGACCGCCATCTACAATGCCAAGATTTCCTGACAGAGCAATAAAAGATGACTGCCAACCGCGACACCAAGTTCACCTGGCCGAGCACTAAATAAAGGTGCCAAAATTGCTTGCTCGATGAAGCTGAATCCCACAGATGATCAACAGTGAACTTGGAATCCCCTAAGAAATACGAAGCAAAAAGACAAATGTATGAATTAAAAAGTACAAAAGAGAACTGATATGCCTCATCACGAAGAAAACAAATGCAATTTTATTGATTATGAAATTGTTACAAGTGTTAAAAAACAAATTACATATAAAGAGTTCTATTGAAAAGAAAAAAAAGGAGAGAGGAGTCTATGCTTTAGGAGGCCAATTGAAAGATCCCTACTCACTTTTAGCATCCTAATTATCCTCAAACAACTCAAAATAAGAAAATTGGGTCGCAAACTCTTGAGGGTCGGAATATTTGGCCCAACCGAACGAATGGATCAATCGCCGTCAGACTCTCGATACAATTTTGTTCATCAAGGAACTTCACCTGCCCAGGGTGGGATGGAAACAACGAAAAGAACTCTTCATTAGTTCTCATGGTCGCCATTCTTTTTTTCAACTTACGGTTCTCTTTAGCTGTGAGTGAGAATAACTCTGAAACTGTTGAAAGCTCGTCTGCTGCGGCGACAAACTTTCTCTTGGCTGCATGCCCCCACATTTTTGCCTCCTTGGCCGGCTTGGCTGAGACCTTGGCTCGATCAGCGGGTGTGACCCACTTAGTTTCAACAAACTCCAATGCTACCGATTGAAGATGAGAAGCCTCCCACACCTTCAAGTGATAACGATCGACCTTCTTAAGTAACTCCTGTTTCTCTAATTTCCATTGTGACTCACAAACATCTGCGACTAAATAGCCTCCAAGAGCGCATAAGACAAAGTTTCAGCAAAGGGAGAGCCAGAATATCACTTGATCAACCAGTTGATAGTGATGAAATGGTCCCCAGGAGAAGTTCGAATCTTTGGTCCGAAATTTTGATAAGGAAAACCCCTCCTTCCCGAAATAACAAAAGAAATGGGGGAGCGGATTCGACGACCAGTTATTTACTCCTGCGACGTTGGGTCTCAAAGGTCCCCCTCATAGGACTGGTCTTGAACTTGACCTCACTGGGAGTCACTGACCAGCTGACCTCATTCTCGGCAGGGAGATCAAGAAATGAGATCCTACGACCAGGGAAACCTGTACCTCCCCTCTTCTCTCTTATTGAGCCCCCCTTGACCTAACCTCTCCTGAAAAACCTGGACGATGCCTCAGCTCCTTGGACACCGAGAGGGTCTGGACAATTAGACAAGTATCAAAATTAATATAAAACCTAAACTTGATAACAACAAAGATCACCTTATAGACAGTTATCTTACGAAACACAACAAATGTGACAAAAATGTTAGGAAAGAACTCCTCAACTGCCAGTCTACTTTTCCTATCCGCCGTCAGGAGCCGTCATGACGAGCTTCTCTCCTGCCACTGACACTCTCCACTAGTTCTCGTCCACCTTAGCCTCAGCCTTCACCCTTCTCTTGATCAACCGAGAGGCCGCTTCTTTCGATAGCTGGGCCTATACAACATTAGAGGCAACCCACAACTTTGTCATCATCTTACCAGACACTTTTGGGAATAGAACTTGCCCCACAGTCACTGGGTCGGTATATTGGGGAACTGAAAGCACTTGACCCTCGTTGTCACCCCCTCGACCTGAGAAAGGCCTGCACCATTCCTCTTTTGAAAAGAGAAATCAGACGGGATCGACCTAATGCCCTAATGCTAAATGGAAGAGGCAATGAATAACACATACTTCCAGTCTCTAGCCCGGTCTTCCAGGCTGACAAATTGGAATCTCCAGGTTGACCCAAACTGAGCATATCCACCTGATTCTACTCTGAACAAGAACATATGACTAAATGCATCTATGAACCGTAGAACACTTTTTTGCTAACAGAAGACGATATAAGTCATAATCATCGCCATAGAATTTGGTTTGACCAACACAGAAATGACCCCATAGCAGTTGAGAATCGACTGAAGTTTGTGACACAATGGCAATCACAACCTGTATCAGAAGTGGTCTCGGTACATCGCCAATCATCGTCGTATCTATCGGCCGCCCTTTCATCTGGATGAGCCGCATGCAATCTTTTCAATAAAGGCGACATTAGATGATGGCAGAATGGAACGTTCAGGGGCGGCCACCTAACCGAAGGTACGAGGGGTCCTCTTCAGAGCTATATAGAAGACAAAGAATAAGTGACAACAAGTTAAAGTAAAAAATAAAAAATCTAAAAATGAAAAGTCAGAAAGCATGCCCCAAAGATCCTTGATACTCGTTTATAGAAATTCTACGGAAGATGAAACACCCCTCATAAGAACCAAGGCAGACACCTTGTCGAGCACAAATATCCAAATTACAATATCAATATATATATATAAAATAATAATAATAATAATAATAATAATAATAATAATAATAATAATAATAATAATAATAATAGCAGTTAATTGAATAGACACGAAGGATAAGAACTCCTTCAGTTAAGACTTAAGAGTCCTATTACTTCTCCTGCCTCGGCAAGAACTAAATCCCTCTTAACTAACACTCTAAATAAGGTTTGGACACCAAGTTTAAATTGATTTACTCATTCGATTTCAGTGTTGACTTTCATGACAAAAGAGTCATTCCTCTAGTATGACTTGAAGATCTCATTTCTGACGGGCTAGAATCACCTTCAGCTCAGCCAAATGGCGAACTAAGGCCCCCAAAGATGGCCAAGGGACCTTAATAGCTCCACTCAGAACCGCATCATGTTCAACATGACAACCAAACACTTCCTCCTCGCTGATGGCTAGTCTCTCAGAACCCACAACCCTGCAAAAGGGTTGGTTCACCAAAGGTACTATAACTATTAGAGGAATGAAAACTAATTTTTTTTTTGAAATTATTAATATTCATGGAGACGGAAAATGGATGGTTTATCTTGGATAATTTCTATAAGTAGAACTTTGTTAGAAGAATGACTCCTAAAACTTCTTTAAAATAACATGCCTTATCTGATATAATTATATCTTAGTCTTGCAAAATCTTTAAATCAAGAAATGCCTCGATTAGTGCTACCTTCATCTCTTTGGATAACTCAAGGCATGAAAATGTTAAGCTTAGTGGTTAACTATCTTAAATGGGGGAGAAAAATGTAATCATTTTTCATATGATCATTTTCAAACACCAATGTTTGGTGAAAATATAAATATAATTTTGGTTGATGAATATGCTTAAAACTTGCACCGTAAGGAACACCCAATGGTGGTATAATGTTTTCAATGCCAATAAACTACACTTTAAACTTGAGTGCCATTTAAGGTGCTAGTCCATACCACAAATAAGTTTGACTATTATAATCTCAATGTGTTGAGATACTATGGCGATGCCTACTAGGCCCTCAATGATTCCCGAGTCTTTCCTACAAATTCTAAAAATTTGATAAGTCATCATTAACTATAAAATTTGAAAAAAAGGGCATCATNGTATGGTGATGCCTACTAGGCCCTCAATGATTCTTGAGTCTTTCCTACAAATTCTAAAAATTTGATAAGTCATCATTAACTATAAAATTTGAAAAAAAGGGCATCATTATCAAAAATCAATTTTCAATATGTTTCATGGGGTCAAATATATTTTTTTTGAGAATTCTTTTCAATAATAATAATAATAATAATAATAATAATAACTACTACTAATTTAATAATAATTAATATTAATATAAATAATAATAATAATAATTGTTATTAAAGTCACCCAAAAATATCTGATAAAAATTTAATAAGAAATATTTAAAAGAAAAACAAAGTCATTAAAAAATTAGCAAAACTAGGAGCTTAACTTACCATTCATGTTAAAAAAACATTTTTTTTTACTTTAGCTTCCACTAGCTTATGGGTGGGTTTGTTACCAAGTTATCCCCTAAAATAGGTAGTACAACCATTATGATATTATCAATTTTAGATTCAAGCATTATAATTTGTCATATCATTATGCCAATTGTGAACTTAGCAATCAACACTCCAAAAAACTTATTTTATCTATTTATATCATTAAATAAAATAAAGGGCTCTATAAATAATAAATTTTAGATTCTAATGAGTTCATTATAGCGTATTGCATCTTCATTAATTTTGCCTTTCTTAGTTGATGAGTTGCCTTGAACCAAATAGACTTATTTGGAACTAAAGGAAAAATATTACATCGGGACTCCTAATATAGATCTACGTTTGGATTGAAATATTCGGTTATGTTACGGGAATATTCCATCTGCGTTATTTATAAAAATGATGTGTTATTCGAGTATTATATGATGTTATTCGATTATTTTGCGGTGTTATTGAAATTTTCCTCTGCGTTACTTGATTTGGGGTTGTATTATTCAGCATATTCCCCGTGTTACTTCAATTTCCACTATGTTATTGGAATAACACAACCCCAAATCAAGTAATGCGGAGGAATATTCCAATAACACTTCAACCCCAAATGGAGTAACTTGATAAAATAATCCAATAACACCACAAAATAATCGAATAACACCATATAATACTCAAATAACACATCAATTTTACAAATAACGCAGATGAAATATTCTCTCAACACAGCTGAATATTCAAATCCGAACGTAGCTCTACGTTAGGAGTTAATATTTTTCCAAACATTTGGGATATTATTCCTAACTCAAGAAAAATCTTTAATAAATTCCAAGGGGAGGGAATTGAAACAACAAACTAATTCTTTATTAGTTTAACATGTAATCTCCATTTGGCTAATATAACATATTCTATCGCATTTCTCAATCACAATTACAAATCCAAATTTTTCCGTAAACCAAATCTCCAAAAATATGCTGACAATTGTAATAATTACTCAATAAAAGCTTTGCATTAATCTTTTTTTTTTTTTTTTTGCACACCACCCCACCGAACGGTCTAAGGAGACCTGCTGATGGAGAATAATAATTGAATGACTCCTATATCCTAGAATCAATTACATATACTAAAGTTTATACCATTAATTATCTTCTAATTTGTTATGAAAAAAAAAATAATAAATCATTGATATTTTTATTTTCAAAAAATAAGCCGTTTACATACCCTGTAGTAGCTTAAGGGCCCGTTTGGGGCAGCTTATAAGTGCGGTGACGTTTTTAAAAACGTCGTCTAACTGTTTGGTTTGCGAGTTTTTGAAAATAATGTCTGCTGCGTTTGAGTTTTTTACACTAAACGTAGGCCACGGGTTGACCCCCACGGTTGACTCACGTCATGTTTCAGGATAAAAGGACTTATTTAATTAAAGTTCAAGATAATAGCTTTTTATTGAAGTATTTAATTGACGAAACAACTTTAATTGAATTGCACATAACATTTTTAAAAGAAGTCCACGTACTTTTCTCATAAGAGCTTGGAAACATTTTAGAAAAGAATATTATTATGATCACGTTTTTTATTAGAATAATCAGTCAAGTAAACATTAAAAGCAGCCATAACTTCCACAAAATAAATAAATAAATAAATAAATAAATAAAAGAAAGGTCCTATCATAAGCACTTTATATTATTACCTGAAAAAAATTGGCGGAAATTTAAAAATGGCATTTTTAAAAATTTTTACAAAATATTAAATTATGCTTCATAAAATACGGAAAAAAATTTCCAAAATAAATAGTGATCGTATTTTTTAATTCTGACTGTAAATCCAGACCACATCCTTCAACTACTCGTATAACACTCCCATCGGAAGGTCCGCGGGTTGGCTATTAAGCTGAGAGGCACGAGGAGGAGGAGGAGGAGGAGGAGGAGGAAATGAAAACGCAAGGGCGAGAAAATTCATTAATTCTGCAGTCTTCCCTTCGTCCACGTCTTCTAGATTACCCATCGCATTGCGACTCTCTCTCCCTCGTGAAATCTCCACCTACTTTTATTAATTAACAATCAAAATCCATCTTTTCCACCTTTGGTGGTGACTGGAGTAGCCGTAGAACCCATCCATGGCTATCATGTCTTTGCTCACCTACTTCTCCTGCTCCCCACCGGACGGAGCTCGCGTCGNCGGTGGTGACTGGAGTAGCCGTAGAACCCATCCATGGCTATCATGTCCTTGCTCACCAACTTCTCCTGCTCCCCACCGGACGGAGCTCGCGTCGGCGAGTGGCTGTCGTTCATCTTCCTCTCACCCTGTCCACAACTTGTTCTGTTCTCCTTGGTTGATCTTCTCTTCCTTCTGTTCCTCGTCGTCTTCTTCATCCAGAAGCTACGGAGCAGCCGCCGGCGCGCCAAAGAATCGATCTTTGATATTGGGAAGCCTCTCCTCTCCCCCGACTCTTTCAACTCCCCCGACGTCCGCACAACCTTGCGCTTCAAGCTCCCGCTCGCCCTTTCCTGTGTACTCTGCGTTGTCTTCCTTGTACTTGCCATTGTCGATATACTCTACCCCNGCCCGACTCTTTCAACTCCCCCGACGTCCGCACAACCTGGCGCTTCAAGCTCCCGCTAGCCCTTTCCTGTGTACTCTGCGTTGTCTTCCTTGTACTTGCCATTGTCGATATACTCTACCCCTCCTCTCCCTTCTACCCGCGCCTCGTTCAATCCATTACCCTCTTTCTCCAGTTCCTCTCCAACCTCGCAGCTGCCGCCATTATCTCTCACGAGAAGCGCTTCCGCGCCGTCTCACACCCCTTAACACTCCGCGTTTACTGGGTTGCCTCTTTTATCCTCTCTGTTATTCTATCCACCTCCGCCATCATTCGCCTTTCCTCCTCCTGCCACACCATCCTAGCCGACGACATCATCTACATCATCTTCCTCCATTTTACCGCCGCTCTCCTCATCTTCGCCATCTCCCCTTCTACTGATATCCATGCCCATTCATTATCCCCTGCATCTTCGTCAACCGACGAAATCAATAATATCCAACCGAACGCCAANTCTCCTCCTGCCACACCATCCTAGCCGACGACATCATCTCCATCATCTTCCTCCATTTTACCGCCGCTCTCCTCATCTTCGCCATCTCCCCTTCTACTGGTATCCATGCCCATTCATTATCCCCTGCATCTTCGTCAACCGACGAAATCAATAATATCCAACCGAACGCCAATGTCACCCCCTACAGCACCGCTTCCATCCTCTCCCGACTCACCTGGAGCTGGATGAATCCACTCCTAACCAAGGGCTACAAATCTCCCCTCAAGCTTGAGGACGTTCCATCTCTCTCATCGGAGCACCGAGCAGAGCGGCTTTACAACCTCTTTGCTTCCAAGTGGCCTAACCCCGCCATCAAAACCAAACACCCTGTCGGCAAAACACTACTCCGATGCCTCTGGCCGGAGCTCCTCCTCACCGCTTTCCTCGCCGTCGTCCGCCTCTGCGTGATGTACATCGGCCCCACCCTCATCAATCGCTTCGTAGACTTCGCCTCTGGCAAACGCTCCTCTTTCTACGAAGGGTATTACCTCTGCTTCACCCTCCTTGCAGCCAAGTTCGTCGAGGCCCTCTGTTCCCACCAATACAACTTCCATTCCCAGAAGACGGGGATGCTCATCCGCTCCACCCTCATCACCGCCTTGTACAGCAAGGGCCTCCGCCTCTCATGCTCCGCCCGCCAATCCCACGGCGTCGGCAAGATCGTTAACTACATGGCCGTCGACGCCCAGCAGCTCTCCGACATGATGCTCCAGATACACTACCTCTGGCTAATGCCCTTACAAGTTGGCGTCGCCCTCGCCCTTCTCTACGCCTACCTCGGTCCCTCCGTCACCTCCGCCGTTGCCGGCATCGCCGCCGTGATGGTCTTCGTCGTCTTCGGCACAAAGCGTAACAACCGCTACCAATTCTCCCTCATGGGCATGCGCGACAAGCGCATGAAATCTACCAATGAAATGCTCAGCTACATGCGCGTCATCAAATTCCAGGCCTGGGAGGAGCATTTCAACAAACGGATACAGACCTTCCGGTCCGAGGAGTTAGGCTGGCTTTCCCGCTTCCTTTACTCTGTCGCCGCAAACATCGCGGTCCTCTGGAGCGCGCCGGTGCTATTCTCCTCGATGGTCTTCGGCACCTGCGTCGCCTTCGGCGTTCGCCTTGATGCCGGCCTTGTCTTTACAGCCACCTCTTTATTCAAGATCCTGCAGGAACCGATGCGCAACTTTCCGCAGGCTCTGATCTCGGCTTCGCAGGCCGTGATCTCGCTGGAGCGGCTGGATTCCTACATGACCAGCGGCGAGCTCCAGGATGCCGCAGTAGAGCGGGTGGCCGGCTGTGAAGCCGACGATGCACCTGCGGTGGAGGTCTGCGATGGGGTGTTCTGTTGGAACGACGACGTCGATGAAGCCGATGCGGCGGGTCTAAAGAATGTGAACGTTCGGATCCGCCGCGGCTCCCTTGCTGCCGTCGTTGGTACCGTTGGATCCGGCAAGTCCTCCCTCCTCTCCTCCCTCCTCGGAGAGATGCGACGCATTTCGGGAAAGGTAAAGCCGCTCTGTCATCTTCTTCGCCGCATATCAATGGTTGTCTTTGGTTGACTGTTTCGTTGCTAAGTAGGATTTAGGATTTATGAATCCGAATTTTTGAATTCTTCTAAATACTCGTGTTGATCCAACGAAACTGTTCGGTGTCTTTAATAATAGGATTTAACCGGATTTATTAATTCCTGTTAAGTTTCAGCTTCTCTAAATTCGTATTATTTACCGTTGGGCAGGATTTAGCTGCGCAGTCGAGTGTTTGGGGGCAGCTCTAATAATAAACTGATTAAAAATAATTTATTTATGTGTGGCGGTTATTATAAATTTTTATTTTTTTTGAAAAAGTTAAATTGCTGCCCGAAGTTGCCACCACACTTAAGATAGTTGCGGTGTGAAAATGCTATTTTCAGAACTGTCAAAACACATTTTACTCAAATAAATCAGGTGTGTTTTGAAAACACCACCGCACCAAATAAGCTTGTCAACATTTTTATTAGGTGTACAAGATTTAATAAATCTATTGATTCACATTTTTTGGATTTAACTCATTCTAGATTCAATAAATTCTTATTCACTAGATTTAATAAATCCTAATAATTTAAATTTAATCGGTTGCGAGATAGTCCCTTTGTATTTAGAATGATTAGCAATGTAGGGATTCTAATGATAAAATTATAACATATTAATTAAAAATTAAAAATTTGTAAAATTTAAATTAATTTAATAAAAATATTATTATACTAACTAAAATTCATAATTGTAATATAATCAAACTTAATTATAAATAATTTTGATTAATTTTTTTTTTAAAATTGTTAGATAATTTAAACCATAATTAGGATAAAATACATCTAAACTAATTACTAAGTAGTAATTTATAAAATTATCAATATTAATTCATATTTAATTCAATTAAATTATAACTATTATTAATAAATTTAAGTTATTAATTTTATTAAACTAATATTAATTGATGGATAACTCCTTTTTTTATTAAAATCTTTTTATATTAATAAATTTAAAATTATCAAAATCTATAAAATAAAATAATAAAAACCCCATTAAACTATCACATCTCCGCTCCTTCGAGAGTAGCGAAGCCTGCTCGCTGGAGGTACCTGCGATCATGTTCGCCTCTTCTTCGTTTCGAGTAGAAGTGAGGAAGAGAAGGAGAAAAAGGCTTAAACAAAGAAGAAGCAAAGGTAAAATCCTAGTCGTTTTCCCCACCACCCTTCGCTCGCGTTGATCCGCCTTCCAATGGGATCAGCAAACGTAGGATTTAAAGTTGTCATTTTTGCGGTTTGGTAGGATTTAGGTTAAATCTTACTTAAATCCTTCTCAAATCCTATTACTAAACAACTCCTAACTTTTACAGAATTTTAGTTTGATTAAATCCGTCTCAAACCCTATTACTAAACAACTCGTAAATTATACATAATTTTAGTTTGATTAGATTATATTATTGTTTAATTAACTCAGTAAAATTTTAATTAAAGATAACTAAATTATTATCTCATGTTAATTATGATTTAATTATTTTCATTTCATTTGATAAAAAGAATTAATTAAAATCAGAATTATTCAATAAATTATATATATATATATA
>JXCR01143556.1:107550-138123 GCA_002079205.1 Phalaenopsis hybrid cultivar
AAAAAAAAAGATAATAGAGCGAAAAAGATTGGAGAGAAGGAATCATGAAAATGATTCAAATGGCCATGAAGCGAGCTCTTAGTGCCAACCTTTGGGGCAGATGCTTGAAGGCTTATCAGACCAATAATTTAGAGATAGCCATGAAATGCTAGGAAACTAATCTCCTCACCAGTTGTAAATGAAACCTATTACTAATTAGGACTATACCATCAACCAAATGAATCAACGAAGGAAGTATGTGTTATGACCACTAAAGTAAGACTCCTAGCCAAATTTAAAATATCTCTCTAAGAAACATATAGAGACAGGATTGATCTGTTGACCATGTAGACTATACCATCAACCAAATGAATCAACGGACGAAGTATGTGTTATGACCACTAAAGTANAGGGATATCTTTTAATCTAAAGTCTAAAATAGTGATAGCTTCTTAATGGCTTTCATCCATGTGTGGCATTGTTGTGCTTTTTGAGTATTTATATACTGCATCAAATTATGGATTGCCTAAATATGGGAGTATAAGCTGAACAGCTGGTATTTAAATATTAAGATATTATTTGAAGTAGTTTGCTATCAAACAGGACCAAAAATAATAGGCCCAATGCTCATATCTTGAATAATTAAACTTTAATTTTTAGATTTTCTGTGAAGGGTAGGTGGTGATGATTTTAAATAAGGTCTGTTTCACTTGCATTGGAGCTTGCTGATTTTGGCTGTTTTATTCCTTCTCTACAAAAACCCCACCAAACTACATTAATCTTTCCTTAATATTTTTGCTGTTGATGTTAGGTATAGAAATAAACCTTGTACATCGAAAATAAACAAGATAATAATTGTTTTTTTATATCCTAAAGAGAAATTTATCTGTCATAGCTGTTTCATGATTTATTTAATTGTGCAGGAATATGTTAATGTAGTCAGAGCAACATATCTATGCTGTTTTCTCCAGCATTTTTCATCAAAATCATAAAAATATTTTTCTCATGTAATGATATGGGCCATATGGCCATCACTTGTTGCATGTGCACCCTCATCTCAGGTTAGGATATGTGGAAGCACAGCTTATGTGGCACAGACAGCATGGATACAGAATGGAACTATTCAGGAAAACATATTGTTTGGTCTGCCCCTGAATGAAGACAAATACAAGGAAGTGATCCGTGTAAGCTGTTTGGAGAAGGACTTGGAGATGATGGAGTTTGGGGATCAGACTGAGATTGGAGAGAGAGGAATCAATCTTAGCGGTGGCCAAAAACAACGCATACAACTCGCCAGGGCTGTTTATCAAGATTCTGATATATACCTCCTTGATGATGTCTTCAGTGCTGTCGATGCTCACACGGGCTCAGAGATTTTTAAGGTTTGATTTTACTGATTGTTACTTCACAAGTATATTTAAATTATATATGTTTTTACCTTTTCTTCGAGCCATTATTAAGATGTGATGATGAAGAGATAATCCTCAATTTGTCTTATACTAAAATGATGATTTTATATGCTCCAAGGAACTAAAAGATTAAAATGTGTTTGCTAGGAACCAAGAAAAGTTAGCAAGGTTTACTAGCTTAGGATCCAAGGGTCACTCAAGGAGTAAATAGATAAAGATGTGTTTGCAAGGAACAATGACAAGTTAACAAGGTTTACTAGTTTAGGATCCAAGGGTCACTCATTTGAGGTTAAGGGAGTGTTTACCTAGATAAACTCATTGCATGCACCAGGAACTAACTCATCCAAATCACTTGCCCCAACTCGAAATAACATTCATCCTAGCCAATGCATTCTTTCATAGTTGGTCGAAGATGCTTGTTACCAACAAAACCTTACAGACAAATTTATCAACAAGCTGGCATTTCGTTTCCAAGGACCACAAACTCATCCGGCGAGTAAGCAACTCCTCCCAATCACATTCCTAAGAGCTGTCCACATTTATTCATTGAAGTTTTCATCATAATATCTACTTGTGTATGACAATCCAATGATTTTTATTTTTTATTCTTTGTAAATTTTAGATGTAGTATCCCTTATAATGCTCAAACGTTATAAATACAAGTTCAAAGAGCTGTTTTGGGGTTTCTATTTTTTGAGTGTTCTTGGGTTAATAATAAGAAACTTCAAATCCTCCTTTCTCCTTGCCTTTTCACCTTTTTATTCTTTTTAAATCATTCCTTTGTTTCCTGCACTGAGAGACCTCACATGTCATGTTAGCAGGGTTCTAACATCATTATAGATATTTTTTTAATTCATCATCAAGTTGATGCCAAGAAAAGGAGCCAAATACAATGAAAACAAGAATAGAGCGAAAAAGATTGGAGCGAAGGAATCATGAAAATGATTCAAATGGCCATGAAGCGAGCTCTTAGTGCCAACCTTTGGGGCAGATGCTTGAAGGCTCATCAGACCCAATAATTTAGAGATAGCCATCAAACGCTAGGAAACCAATCTCCTCACCAGTTGTAAATGATACCTATTACTAATTAGGACTATACCATCAACCAAATGAATCAACGGACGAAGTATGTGTTATGACCACTAAAGTAAGACTCTTAGCCAAATTTAAAATATCTCTCTTAGAAACATATAGAGACAGGATTGATCTGCTGACCATGTAGCTTATTTTTAGTTAGCTACCTTATTTCTTGACATTTATGGTATACTAAGTGTCACCTATTCTTTACAATTTCTTAAAAAGTAGCCTTCAAATAGTTCTTGAGCCTCTCACAAAGGGTAGTCACTTCTTTTGTTGATTTTAGGAGAACTTTTCTGAAAGTGAAGTAAGAGCCTAATGAATTACAAGTACTATATTTTGATGTTCAAGAGAAAAAATACTAGAATTCAAGGATTATAAGCCAACATTTGTCAAGTCGCTTTTATCTACTGTCTAAGGGAATGGTCATTCAAGTATGCCCTTGACATGTAGTAGTTGAAAATATTAATTGAGGCACTTGAACTCACCAATAGTCACGTTAATGGTGAATAAACATGACAAAATAGCCAAACTCTCATACTATAATTGCTAGAGAAATTTGTCCACCATATGGGACCTTCTATAAGTCCTTGATCGTAATAGGGATTTTTCAAGGATGCAAAGAACAAAGAGGAATGGTCACCGCTACACCACCATTATGGTGCATGGTGACAAGTACTAGTGAGAGTTGTTGTTCTGCTAATGTAATGATTATTTTTATAATATTTGGATCTGTTTGTGATGACTTAGTTTGGATATGATAAGACTTGCAAATTTATTTATATTTAAGGATTTTTTTTTATGATTTCTTATGGTTAATTTATTCATAATTTGTTCGTTGTTTTTTCATGATTTTGATTTAGATAAAATTTTGACATTGAAATCAACATTACTATATTCAATTAAATTTTTGATGTAATTTATATTCAATTTTATTTTGAAGATAACATTATATTTATTAAATTCCACTTTGTAGAACTTTATTTCCTAAGCTTTTTCATTCTTTAAGAATGAATAATTGTAGAGAGTGCATGTGAGAAAAAAGAGAGGCAAGAAAGATAACATAGGATTTGGATATCATAGAGCCGTTTTTATCTATTGAGTCAGTTGAGAAAATTGTCTGGCTATTAGGTTATTGATATTTTACTTCGTATTTTAACTTTGTTATTTTCTATGAAGTTTTGGTATTTTATTTTATTTTCTTTACAATTATATCAAATTCACAAAGATAAAAAATAAAAATTATGTAATTTTTGATATGTTCTGGAATAAACGATGCAAATTATATTGAAATAGACAAATTCATTTTCTATTTATTATTTTTTGTATAGCATTTTATATATTTTAATGAGTATTTTGAACATGAAAATTTATTATATAATTATAAATCTTCCAAATATTATTGTGAAATTAGTGCAAAATTTTCATGCATATGCAGAAGCGCATGGTTGCACAGGTAATAAAGAATGCCGTCCTGCAAACATTGATTAAAAAATCACTAAAATTAAATCCTATAAATATTATTAGAATAGACAAACCAGAGTACTACAAAAATTAGATTGATAACTAAAAGCAAAAGAAAAGATTAAGGAGACTAAATGAAATGTTTGTTTGGAATAAAAGTAGAGGGAGACAACTCTAGGGGTTGGAGTTCACAGATATTAGTCAATGTTGTTGATGATCAAGTCAAAGAGAGAGTTTTGTTTTATTACATTTTTGTTTAATCAGAATTGGCCGCTATCCTGCGATCATAATTCTAGGTCTTTTTGCTCTCTCTTGCACATTCTATCAACCTACCTATCGGTGATAGATTTAATACAAGAGATGCATTTGATGTTCTTAAGATTTTAATAGAGAACACACAATTCTCTGTAATTATCTATAACACATGGTCCATCCATCTTGATATTTTTAATCACGATGTGTCTATCATCTGCTTATGAGTTTCTAACAGACCACCTATGCTATTATAAGGGTATCCACATAGTTAATAGTTCATTATCAAATAGAGAAAAACATATAATAATGAAAAAAGCTAAAACATCAAATAAATTGCATTGATATCAACTTTAAATAGTCAAACATATGCTACAACCAATCCATAAAAATATGGATTTGTTCATTTCTAAGAGAGAAACAACACTAGATACAAAATATTTTAAACTAGTTTACAACACTAGGTAACAAATGAGAGGAATAGAAAATCTCAAGAAGAAAGTCATGTGACGTCTGCTTGCCTTGTCTCAATTGATGATGTTTTCCTTTTCTTCTCAATTGATGATGTTTTCCTTTTCTGCTCCTTGATTTTACCTAAGAAAAAAAAAATTGTGGAACCTCATTTAGGACTGCTAAAAGTTCTTTCATTCATTCTTAACTATTACTTAAATAGAACATTTTCAAATTAGTTCAAAGAAAGGTACTAGTTCCTTGAAATCTACTCAAATTTGGGTAAGGCAATATAACATGTTGCCTAGGTGTCTCGGTTGGGCTCCTAGATATCTGGCACTCTCTTTGGTACACTTTGAATGGGCCAAGGGCACTTAGGTTTGGTGCGTGGAAGTCTAGATGTCAAGCTCTTCGTTTGGCGCTTAAACATGGCTCCTTAGTGCTTGGAGCAGCTCTTAGGCATTGTTTAGACCCCTTTGCGTCTTCACGTTTTTTAACAATAATTCCAGTTTTGAATTGTTGAATTTTTTTAGCAAGGATTTTTGGCACATTTTTTTCACATTTTTCATATTGTTTTCTTCGTGCACCTGCAATACTTGAATTTAAATTATTACTGATTCAAAAACACCAAGTGTTGAGTTGACTGCCAAGTTGGCTTGTTGAATTGTCCTATTGAGTTGACACCCTGTCAGGTGCTGAGTTGACCTGCCTAGCTACTAGGTGTTGAGTTGACCCTGCTAGGTGCCGAATTGACCCTATCGATTGTTGAGTTGCCCTGCCGAGCTACCAAGTGCCAAGTTCTCACTCTTGGCACACATATTTCGTATGGCTATACGAAATGACATGGCATTATGATAAAAAGCTGTGGGATGTGACATTGCATTATGCACCTTTACATATTTATATATACTTTTTATTCATTTTTTGCCAAATCATATACTAATGCAAAAGAATTCCCTATGACTATAATGAGTCAAATATTTAAACAAGATGGGGGTGAAGGGAGGATTCTCTCTTCCCTTAGTATTTTCCTCTCTCTTTCTTCCTCTTCTCCACAATATTAGTAGGATTTAGTCATAACCCATGGAGAAATCTGAGTTCAATATCCTGAAAGATATGGTGAATGTAGAGACATTGCTTAATGCTGAAGTTATGCGTCGATATTTCCAGAAGTAAAATAAAGATCATATTAGAGGAAATCTCGCTAGAGAAGATAAGATATTCTATTCTTAGATACTTTTTAAATTATTTTTATTTCATCTTTCAACCTCATTTATCATTGATTTGTTTTTTTTTTTCATTATATCTTTATCATTTTTTTCTTGGTGACATTCTATCCCAAAATATTTTAATGACTTGAACTAATAATAACATATCTAAGATCTTCAGTGATCGATTACACACTAATCAAAATTTAAAAATCTCTTCTTAAAGGCTTTTTAGCAGAGAAAATAGGAATGGGTGACCTTCTTTTTGCGACCTCGGCAGAAGGTTGAATTGAAAAGCACCGAGACTACTCCTTAATGGTGAGGCAAGATGCCCCTAGAACAAAATCTTGCATGTGTGGCTAAAATGCCTCCATTCTTATTTTCATATAGAAGAGCTAAGAACCCTATAAAAGATGGATAGTCAGAGCTTAGCAATTGATTGCCAACATTGCTTGCTCAAACGGAGCCATTCCAAGAAGCGAGAGAACATCCAGATAATAGCTAACAATAGGTGTTCTTCCTTAAACTCACCAAAAAAGATGGGCAAGACACCAAACTCTCCTCATTTGGAAAAAAATATTACATCAGTACTACACACGTAGAGTAACGTGCGTAGCCAATGAAATCACGCCACGACACCCTGCGCGACAGAGAAAAAAACGGCGCAGTAACACGGGGAATATTCCCCCCGTGTTATTCATGTGTTATTGCGTGTTATTCATGTGTTATTGTGTCATGAGAATATTTCTGGTGTTATAATAACACATTATTAACACATGAATAACACACAATAACACATGAATAACACGGGGGAGAATATTCCATCGTGTTATTGCGCCGTTTTTTCTCTGTCGGGAATATTTCCCGTGTTATTCATGTGTTATTGTGTGTTATTCATGTATTATTGTGTCTTGAGAATATTCTTGGTGTTATAATAACACAATAACACATCAATAATACATGAATAACACACAATAACAGATGAATAACATGCAATAACACATGAATAACACAGGGGAGAATATTCCCCGTGTTACTGCGCCGTTTTTTTTTCCAGTCGCGTGAGGTGTCGTGGCGTGATTTCATTGGCTACGCACGTTATTTCTACGTGCGTAGTACTGATGTAATATTTTTTCCCCCATTTGAGGCCAAAATCACATTCAATAGAGAGAAAGTCCATTATGTCAACCAAGCCTAGATGGTTGCCTCCACGAAGGTCCATCCAAGCTAAAAATTATGCTTAAATATCTCATACAAGCTAGCTATATATTTGGGATGACAGGATATCCAAATTTATCGCAAAAAGATGAATAAGGTATATGTCTCACTATTAAGTATTGAATAAAAATTTTATCATTATCTAATTCTTTTTATAGCTTTCTTTTAAAAATATAAAAAAATCGAAGTACTAAATATATACATCTAAAAAAATCTGTTGATTTAGCCTGTCAACTTGCCAAGTGCCGTAACAAGATGTCAACTTGCCTGGTGTCGAAATGAACTGTTTGTTAAGTTGCTAGGCGCTGAGTTGACCCTTCCGAGTGTTGAGCTGACTTGCATAGCTGACCTACCGAGCTCACCTGTCAAGTTGACCCACCCTGCTAGGTGTCGAGTTCATCCTAACGGATGATGAGTTAACCTTATCAGATGTCGAGATAACATGTCGAGCTAGCCTACTGAGTTACCTTGCCAGATGTTAACTTGTCAAGTTTTCATGTTTCGAGTTGACCCTGCTAGGTTTTGAGTTGACCTACCAAGCTATTGAGTGATGAGTTGACCCTGTCAGATGTTAAGTTGACCTTTCGAGCTACTAAATGCCAAATTGACTTGTCGAGTTACCAGGTTCTGAGTTCCGACTTTCAGGACATACATTCTGTATGGCTACAAAGAGTAGTATGGCACAAAACAACGGGAGTTGTCAAAATGCTATGGGATACTACATGGCTTTATGTACTTATACATATTTATATGTACATTTTATTTATTTTGCCAAATTTTATACAAATGCAGAAGAGCACCCCAAGATCTATAAAAGGGATCAAATATTTAATCAAGAGACGAGAGGGAGGACTCTCACTTCTCTCGGGTTCCTAATCTTTCTTTTTCTCTCCTCCTCAATACTAGTAGCATGTGGGCATAATTCATGAATAAATCGGGGTTTAACACTATGTTCTCTTCTTTTTAATTAACACGAGTACAAATATCTTCAATATACATGTGATTATTTCATTTTTCACACATAAAATGCGTGGAAGCAAAATTCATTATTTTCTAGGCTATATTTTCTATCTATAAGTAACTTATTGTGCTGCTTGCTGTTAATGGATTGAACATGCCTGCAATAGCTTATGTAAATTTTTAGCAGTCTATAGAATCATGGAATGCTGGAAATGGTGATATACTAGATTTGAATCATTTGGTTAGATATGGTTAGAAATCAATTATAGTTTTAAATTTGACAACCTTCTTGGAAATCCCTCAAATATGATCACTTATTTTTGCACACACAATGAGTGAAAATACAATGATCAATGTTCTTAAATTGCTTTCTATCTATACGAAACTAAAAGAGACCTTAGCTGCTAATAGATTTACCATGGATTTCAATCTCTTGTGGAAATGTTTTACATATGACAAACATTTTGTTTAATGATCTCTACATAATTTATTTACTGTTTCTTTAATGAGAATTACTACATCAATATTGCCGCATCTGTGTTTAGAAAGTTTATCCAGCTGTAGTAATATAATGCCAAATCATCTTACAACTCCAAAGAGAATTTTGTTGTGAAATTAGTTATATATTCCCGTGCAGGAGTGCGTAAGGGGTTCCCTGAAGGACAAAACCATTGTACTTGTCACCCATCAAGTTGATTTTTTGCACAATGCTGATCTCATCCTGGTATGTGATACAATTCCACTTATGCAGTATCTTCAAGAAATTTTGGCCTAACTGCAACATTATGTTACCTTTTCCAATGCACAATAAATAATTTACTATAGTATTTCTCGCAATTTTTTTTTTTAACTTTCACTATCTGGAGAATGACACTGCAAATGTTACTCGTCACAACAAAACTTTGTTTGTTGCATTAACAATAAACTTTTACTGTTCCTGTCATTTCATTGATTTGCAAGTATAAGCTGGCAAAAGGTTTTGCACATTTGTGCTAATATTGTTAGTACAAACCTTTCCATCTTCATGCCTGTTATACAAACCAATAATCGCAAGCCCCGCTGCCTCTAAGTTTAATCATAAATATCAATCAAAGTTCATTTAAACTGGCCAGGTTATGCGAGATGGAATGATTGTCCAATCAGGGAAGTATGACGAGCTACTTAATGCTGGTACTGATTTTGCATCATTAGTTGCTGCACACGACAGTTCCATGGAGTTGGTTGAGCAGAGTGCACCCGCCCATGAAAGCATGGATGATCCATCTAAACCATCGAATAAATCCATCACAGATCACGATAAAGCTAATGGTGAAACTTCCACCATGTCACCTAAGGCTGAAAAGGGCTCTTCTAAGCTGATCAAGGATGAGGAGAGGGAGACTGGGCATGTCAGTTTGAATGTATACAAAACCTACATGACCGAGGCTTGGGGCTGGTGGGGAGTCATCAGTGTGCTGCTTGTTTCATTTCTGTGGCAAGGATCTCTGATTGCCTGTGATTATTGGTTGTCATTCACAACTTCAGCTAATAATTCTGCTTCGTTCAGTTCATCGCTATTTATTGAAGTTTATGTCGGCATAGCTGTGGTTTCAATTGTCCTCATCACAGGGAGGGCCTTTCTTATAACTTCCTGGGGGCTCCAGACGGCGCAGATCTTCTTCAAGCAGATACTGAGCAGCATCTTGCATGCACCCATGTCATTTTTTGATACCACTCCTTCCGGAAGAATCCTTAGTCGAGTATTTCACTCCCTTCTTTTCGATTCCTTCATCTTACATTTACTTTATTATATATTGTGACTTAATTGGCTATTGCAAGAGATTTCTTTCACGAATACTTAAATGTTATTTTTTCCTTCAATTGATCGGAATTCCACTGTTAGGCATCATCGGATCAAACCAACGTCGATCTCTTCATCCCGTTCTTCATTGGATTGGCTGTTGCGATGTACATTGCAGTTCTTGGCATTCTTGTGGTCATCATTCAGGTAGCTTGGCCAACTCTCGTTTTCATAATTCCACTGGGATGGCTCAACATTTGGTACCGGGTGGGTTTTCTCTTCATTCAGTAGACAAGCTTTGTTGAGCTCTATGCTTCTATTAATCCTAATTGATTGCACCTCTTAATGATTTCGTTTTAATGCAGGGCTACTTTATTACAACATCTCGTGAGTTAACTCGGCTTGATTCAATAACAAAAGCACCTGTCATCCATCACTTCTCAGAGACCATTCAGGGCGTCATGACTATTCGGTGCTTCAAGAAAGAAGAAAGGTTCTCCCAGGAGAACATCAACAGAGTTAATGCAAGCTTAACTATGGATTTTCACAACAACGCTTCTAATGAGTGGATGGGATTCCGGTTGGAGTTAATAGGAGTCTTNTCCATGGAAAATTAAAGACTGCCTGCCTTCCCCGAATTGGCCCACTCATGGAGAAATTTCTCTCAAAGATCTAAAGGTTAATATCTGAAACAGAAGGGCGCCTTGTTCTATTCTAGATAATATGTTTGTCAATTCTCTTAGCACTGTTCTCTTTTAAAAGTTGATGCATTACTTCTTACAGGTTAAATATAGACCGAATACTCCTCTTGTTTTGAATGGAATCACACTCAACATTCATGGTGGCGAGAAGATTGGAGTNAATCCATTAAAAAAAGCACTGTTTTTTTCTCCCACCTAAGTAGATATGAAGCTGTGAATTTGATAAGAAGATTGAAGGCCGCTAAAAAAACTGGTTTTTTATCTTTTTGTTCCAAGCGCATAGATGTGTTAGATGTGCATGTGTAGATGCATTTATACTATCGACTTTTGTGTGATGGATATGATGGGAAATCTCTAACTTCACTGGGCTTGGAATAAATTAGAAATTAAACCATACCGTGGATTGACGAGATCACACTAATTTGTTAAAAAACTGGAATAAAAATTAAAACAAAGGTACAATCAAAGCAACTAGAAAAGTACATGAGAATTTACGTGGAAAAACTTGAGAACCGAAAAAAATTACGGTGCCACTCCATTAGAAATTTCCACCATGAAATTCAAAAGGTTTTACAAAGAACTCACACAAATTTTCTCTTCACACACAAAGAAAACATACAAAACTCGCTCCATAATCTTCCCTCTCCAATCCGACGCAAAAAATCACACCGAATTACTGAAATCCTCCTTTTCGACACTCCTCATCTTTCCCAGGATGCTCGTCGAAGAATACTGAAGGAATAAATATAGCAATACTTTAGTTTTTGTCGCTCGAATTTGGGATTAAAACCAAATCTCTCTTGCAAACTGCACTTGGCTTAGGCGCCCAAAATTGGCCCAAGCGCCAAGCTCTCGGGAAGCTGCGTCTAAATTGGGTTCTTAGGCACCCAAAGTTAGCGCTTATGCGCCAACATCAACTGCACCCACGATAAGTGGGCACATAAGCACCCATTGTTGGCGCATATGCGCCAGCCTTCTTGCTTGAGATGCTCCGGCTTCTCATGGCAACCCAACAATCTCCCACATGAAGATGATAGCTTTGAGCATTAATCCTCTGTAACTGCACCTCTATCTAAATTTTCTTCATAAGTGATCACGTACCGTGGTGTGGCTCACCCCTGTTTCAACCCTTTTGAAACCCAACTGAAGCCAATTATAGCTTCAGTTTCTCAACAGCCACCACCTTCATCAACATATCCGCAGAATTTTCAGCTGTGTAACATTTCCAGAAATAATTGTCCATCTTCTAGAAGAGATCGACTAAAATGATATCTGAGTTGGATGTGTTTTGTCACATGAAAATCAACGTTGTTAGCAAGATGAATCACACTCATACTGTCACTGTAGAGTTTTCCAATTCCCTGCTTCTTTCCCAATTCTATCATGAAATTTTGAAGCTAAATTATCTCTTTGCTAGCATCAGTGATAACGACATATTTGACCTCCCTAATTGAAAATGCAATTATTTTTTGCATCCTAGACCCATCTCATTGCTGTGTTCCATAATGTGAAGATATATCCCGTTGTAGTTCTTCTATTGTCCGCATCTCCTGTCAGATCTGAATCTACGATTTCCTGTAAACTGATCTCTGCATTCCATAACAAAGTGCATTGTTGATTGTTTCTTTCAAACACCTGAGAATCCACTTTACGGTCTCCCAGGGATGTCTTTCTGGATTGCACATGTACCTGCTGACCACTCTCACAACATATGCAATATCTGGCCTGATATAAATTATCGCATACATCAAATTTTCAATTGCTAAAGCATGTGGAGTTTTCTTGATCTGTGTTTGTTCTGCTTCATAGTTAAACAATAGCTTCTTAGATAGTTCGAAGTGACTACCTAAGGGAGAACTAACTGGTTTCACCTCACTCATGTTGAACCTCTGTAGGATCTTCTCAACATACTCTGTTTGAGAACTTCAATGGTCCATCTCGAACTCATTTGATAACTATTTCTTCAAGTCCCTAAATTTATCTATATCTGCCCCTACAATCAGTATGTCATCCACATATAAAATAAGCAAAATATAACAGTTGCCGAAGCGTTTGATGAAACAACAATGGTTTGCCTGGTACTTCATGTACCCATTGTCTAACATGAACATGTCAAACTTTTTGTACCGTTGTCTCGAGGTCTGTTTTAAGCCATAGATGCTCTTCTTCAATCTGTAGATCAAACATTTTTTGCCTGAAACCTTGTAACCTTGTGGTTTCACCACATATAGCTCCTCCAGTTCTCCATGTAAGAAAGTTATTTTTACATTCTTCTGCTCTAGAAGTAGATCTTCTACTGCTATTAGACTTATCACAACCCTGAGGGTAGTCATCTTCATCATTGGGGAGAAGATCTCTGCATAATCCACTCCTTCCTTCAGTTGGAAGTCTGACTCCTCTTTCAACTTGTAGTCTCACTTGTTGTACAGTGCTATTTTGTCATTTGGTAGTATTGTCAAATCCCAAATCTGATTTGACTCTAAGGATTACATTTCTTTATACATGGTAAACTCCCACTCTCTTGAATCTTGAGTCATCTCCTCAAAACACTCTGATTCACCACTATCAGTTAGTAACAAATAGTATAAAGAAGGAGAATACCTTTGTACGGGTCGTGTCACTCTGCTGAATCTTCTAACTTTTGTAGCATGTGACTGAGGAACTTACAGTGCTCCTTCTGATCGAGCAATACTTCTTTCTCCATCTTCCTGATTACCAATATCATATATTTCCACATATCTGAATTCTTCAAAATTAGCTAACGAAATATCCTGAGTTCTGATTCTGTCTTTGTACATCTCCGTTTTGTAGAAAGTGACGTCCTTGCTTCTAATGAATTTCTTATTTTGATAATCCCAGAACTTGTACCAAACTCTTCTGAGCCATATCCAATGAATGTGCACTTGACAAATTTCTAGTCAAGCTTGCTCCTAGACCCTGCACCGACATGCATATATGCAGAACACCCAAATACTTTTAAATGAGATAAACTTACCGTTTTGCCACTCCAGATTTCTTTAGGCAAGTCTTCCTCCAAAGGTGCTGATGGACTACGATTAATCAGATAAACTGCAGTGTTAACCGCTTCAGCCCATAACTGTTTTGGCAAGCCAGTATGCAACCTCATGCTCTTGACACGCTCCGTGAATGTTCTATTCATGCGCTCAGCCAATCTATTCTGCTGCGGTGTCCTTGGGACAATGAAGTCATGCCTGACCCTCTCTGTAGCACAAAAATTCCTGAACTTTTGATCACGGTGCTCACCTCCCTTTTTTGATCTGAGACACTTAAGCTTTAAGATTGTTCATTTTCTACCATAGCCTTCCACTTCTTAAAGACTTCAAATACATCAGATTTTTACTTTAAGAAATAAACTCATACCTTTCTCATGTGATCACCAATAAATGTGACAAAATAATGAGATCCTCTAAGGGACTGAACTGGAGTAAGACCCCATACATTAGTATGCACTAACTCTAGTTTCTTTGATTTCACCACTGACTAGCTCTTGGAGAAAGAAACTTTCTTTTGCATTCCATATATACAATTTTCACAGAAATTCTGGTCAACTAATTTCAAATCCTGAAGTTTTTTTTTCCAAAAATAGGGACTTCATACCTTTCTCGCTCATGTGGCCAAGCCCACGGTGCCATAGACATACATCTACTCTAGTTCC
Organism: Phalaenopsis hybrid cultivar; assembly: GCA_002079205.1. NCBI lineage: Eukaryota > Viridiplantae > Streptophyta > Magnoliopsida > Asparagales > Orchidaceae > Phalaenopsis > Phalaenopsis hybrid cultivar. Next base: position 121,725 of record JXCR01143556.1, read on the forward strand.
AACCTCATGTATGAAATTAACTATTTCATTGATCAGATAAAATGTGACTTCAATGTTGCCCCAACTATCACTAATGCCCCCTGGTCACCTTCCACGAATCTCCTGTGAAAGTTGTCACGAGTTCTGGCTTTGCCAGCTAGCTCATACAAATGAGATTTCTCTCCAAATGTAAATTTTCAGACTGCTCCATTCATCAACTTGATAGCAACATCTCCCTTTCCTACTATACTGCATGCCTTACTATCTCCCAAATAAACTTTCCTTAATCACTTTGAGTGTAGTTTTTAAATACCTTTTTATTGCGGCAAGCATGAAAAGAAACACCTGAATCCAATATCCAGGATTCAATACTTACTAGGGATAACACTAAAAAGTCACTTTGGGTTTCACCTGTAGAAAGACTACTTTTGTATCTCTACCACCTGCTTTCCTTGGAGCTTTGCAGTCCTTCTTGAAATGTCATTTTTTACCGCAATTCCAACAATCTTCTCTGCTTAACTTAAGCTTTTCTTTCTTGGACTTGGATCTGCCTTTGTCTCTATTCCTGCCCAGATTCCTTTCTCTGTTATTAACATTCACCGCAGAACCTGAAGATTTACCATTCACTGTTTTACTGCGAAATTCTTCATTCAATAATAGACCCACGATATCAATGAAGTTCAACTTCAAAGTCGATGAAGAATTACTCATCGTCGTTACCAAACCATTACAACTTTCCGACAATGAAGATAATATCAATAGTGCTTTGAATTCATCATCAAACTTGATTTCTATAGAATACAACTGACTCGTCATAGTGTTAAAGTTATTGAGATGTTCTACCACTGACTTGTCTTTCACCATCTTGATGTTGAATAATTTTATCAAAAATATTTTATTGAAAGCAGAAAGTTTTTCGTACATCTTGGCAGTGCCACCATGAGATTCACCATAGTTTTCTCATTCATAATGTTGAACACAACATATGAGGAAAATGTCAACTTGATCAAACCCAGACATCTTGGCAGTGCCACCATGAGATTCACCATAGTTTTCTCATTCACAATGTTAAACACAACATATGAGGAAAATGTCAACTTGATCAAACCCAGTGTGGTTCGATCCAACACTTCTCATTCCTCCATAGACAAATTCAGACTTCTTTGTTATTCCTTGTAGTGACAAGTATAATTTTTACTGATACAACAAATCCTCCACCTACATATTTCAGAAAGAGAAGTTCGTCCAGTTAAACTTCTCTACTTTGAATCTCGCTTCTTCGACTATTGCTCTCACTCAAATCGAACCCCGCTCTGATACCAATTGATAGGAAATCTCCAACTTTACTGGGACTTAAAATTAATTAAAAACTAAATCACACCATCGAATAATGAGATTGCACCAATTTGATAAAAAATTGGAAAAAAAATTAAAACAGAAGCACAATCAAAACAACTAGAAAAGGACATAAGAATATACGTGGAAGAACCTGAACATAGGACTAAATCATGGAGCCACACCACCAAAAATTTCCACTATGAAATTCAAAAAGTTTTATAAAAAAATCACACAAGTTTTATCTCCACATACAAAGAAAACTTACAGGACTTGCTCCACAATCTTCCCTCTTCGATCCGATGCAAAAAAATCATGTTGAATTATCGAAATCCATCTCTTTGACGCTCCTCCTTTTCACCGGGATGCTTGTTGAAGAATACCGAAGAAGAAATTGCAAATTTTCAATTTTCGTTGCTCGAATTTGGGATTAAAACCAAATCTCGCTTGCAACCCGCCCCTGGTGTTTAGTTGCCTAAACTTGGCGCCTAAGCGCCAAACTCCTGGCGTCTAAGCGCCAAACTCTTGGCAAGCTGTGCCGAAATTGGGCGCTTAGGCACCCAGAGTTGGTGCACCAATGATAAGTGGCTCATATGTGCCAGCTTTACTATCTGCCGCACCAAATGGGGCACTTTATGGCTGGTGCAGGTGCGCCAGCCTTTCTGATGCTTCAGCTCCACATAGCAAGCCAACAAGATGNATTTAACTTCATTGAGAAGTATAGTTTTCTATCTAGTAAGAATTTTGCTTGGTTTGTAGAAGAGAGCTTGCTTTTTACCCTGAACTATCAGCGAAGTTTCAACATGATTCCATCGACTATCATTTGAGAGTTCTTTGAGTTTTTCCGGTGAACTCATGGAGTAGTTAATAGAGAAGTATAGTTTTCTATCTAGTAAGAATTTTGCTTGGTTCGTTGAAGAGAGCTTGCTTTTTACCCTGAACTATCAGCGAAGTTTCAACATGATTCCATCGACTATCATTTGAGAGTTCTTTGAGTTTTCCGAATGAACTCATGGAGTAGTTATTAATCTGCAATAGAATTGAGGAAAAGGAGTTTGTTTCCTAAATAACGGTTTTGGCCCTTGACTCAAGTTTCTGAGTTGATAGGTATCTTTTGGCTGGTGTATTTACCTAATTAATTTCTGGGTGATTAATAGCATAAACACATGGTGTCAATGGCGATGATTGAAGTGACAGTAATGTCACAAAAAAATCACTTTATCAGACACAAATCTCATTGCATCTTGGATAATATAACTTTCTAAATCAATTTTGGAATATCTCTAATTTCAATATATTTCTGGAAAATTGATTGTTGGTGGAAAAATATTCGTTCTGTGCTTTGATGAGTTGATGTGACTACCATGACATTTGGAAGATTTTTTTATCAATGATCAGATACAACATTTAAAGAATAATAAACTTTCCGAAGGGGAATTCATGTTACCTTAGAAATGGACCTAATCATTCAGAGGATGAAAGACTTGTGGGTCTACATGAACCAGGTTTTTTCCCTACCTTACGGATGTAAGACGATTATTTCATTCTGGGATCTAGTATACCTACAACTGCAAACCTTCATAATTAATTACATATCTAAAATTGTGAACTCTAGAAAGAACTTTCGATTAAAATATTGGCCTATGTTACTTGGATTTCGAGGTTGGACTTTCAAATGAAGGATTTCAAATGTGATGGAGGGATCCAAGTTTGAAGTTGAAAAACTAATCTAAAAAATTAAGACTTACAATACAATGACGATGTGTCATGGAAAGACCTAGGAGAAGGGATTTGACCATCCCCAGAAGGACGGTTCGCCCAAAAGACTTATATTTGATGATTATTGAAGAACTTTGAATTGAAGTTAACTGTGAAATCAAAAGAGTTTAAGATATATTAGGTGCGTTTGATTGATTGAAAAATTTGAGCTTTGATTGGTTTGAGCTGAAATTGATCCTTAAACAAAAGGGAAGAGTCAGGTAAGAAAGATTTCTAGATGGAAGTGAAAATTTTAGCTAGCCTAGAGTCTACAAGGAACCTAAGTGGGTGAAATAACCTAAAATTTGGGAAGAACGCCCTCCGTCAAGATGCTTATGATTTTCTATCATCTCGAGCATTGGTATCTTCAGACTATTAACCAATGAAATAACAGGAGGTCTCTCTTGTTACCATAACAATGACTTAAGGTAGATCCATGATTTGTTTGATTCCTAAGTTTGTCGATTATGGTGAAAATCAATGTCTTTCTAGGTTTAAAGTTTTGTATTTAACATATTTTATTAAAATGTTCATGAGAAGAACCTACATGATAGGTTCTTTTCCTCTTTTTCTTTTAGCCTTTTTAACATACAGGAAGAACTACGAAGAGCATGAAATATATGATTGAACTATACATGCAACGTGAAACATGAATTGGAGCACGAAATATAAAATTAAATTTGGTTAGGCTCAAAACTTGGGCAAAGTTTGGGATGGATTGAGCTAGGGCCAGTTGAGGTCAGTTAAGGTCAGCTAAGGTTAGCTAAGGTTAGCTAAGGTCCGCTAAGGTTAGCTAGGTTGGATTAGGATGGGTTGGGCTAGATTGGACTAGGTTGGGGTAGCTTAGTTTGGGTTAGGTTAGGCCATGTTGGGTTCAGCTAACTTGGGCTAGGTTGGGCTAGACTAGGGTGGGTTAGGATGGGCTAGGTTGGGTTATGCTGGATTCAATTCAGGTCGGGGTAGGTTGGGTTTGGGTTAGCTTTGGGTCAAGTTTGGTTCAAGTCAGGTTTTGGTCAAGTTCAAGTCAGGTCGGTTCGGGTTCGAGCTTACCTAGGGCTAGCTCAAACCCAAGCCTAACCTAATTACTTTAACTTAAATAAAATAAAATACAATAAATAAAAAAATAAAATAGGGGAAAGAGACTTATCGGAGGAGTGCCGAACGGAGCAGCACTGAAGAGGAGAGGGAGGAGGAGGAAGAGAGGAAGATGTGCTCCAAATTGTGGAGAGGAGGGGGTATTTATAGGCGTTGAGAATGACAGAGTCGGTGGCGGAAGCGGTTGCCTCCCATGGATCAACTCGACGATCGTTGATTGAGAGGAGATCGACGACCGAGCTTCCTGGACAGTTACAACTCCCACTGATCGCTTGATGGTGATGCAACACAACGAATGACCACCGAGCTCGAGCAAGATGCCAGTTCAGGGAGTAAGTGGAAACGGGTGCAAATGTGGGTGTGCACGTATGCAAAGGCGCTGAGTCCCATGGGCGCCGCACATGTGCACAGAGGCGCCAGGTTGCATGGGCTCGCTAGTGTGTGCGAGCGGCCCCTACTAAAAAAATGATAAACTTGACCCACCCAGTAGAGAAAAGATAAAAAATTATAAGGAGTGAATTTTAGCTAATGTTGTTTCCATGAAAAGGAAGTTGGGGTCAAAATGTGGGTCTCACTCTACAAAAATTGAAAATTTTGACAAGAGCTCAAATGAACTTCAAATTGATCAATTTTGATGTTCTCAGCTCAATTTAACTATATTTTGAGAGCTGATTTGAGCTCATTTTGAAGATGAAATCATAATTGTCGGCTAAATTATCCTAATGATCGTCCAAATTATCGTGGGATAAATAAGACTTTAAGACGAAGTCCATTTTAGGTGCGGAGGGGCTCATATTAAAGATTCTAACGATCTAGACGTATTTACGAGTCCGTTTTGCAAAATAATTTTCTGTTTGAAAAATTTTACATGGGATGAATTTTCATGCTTAAAGGCTCTCCACACAAAACTTCACATAAAAAATGATCTGATGCCCATCGAAACTTATTTCACACTATTCATGTATTGATAATGAATCAAATGTAGCTTATAGCACGAAATGCCAAACACTACAATGATCTATGGAGGGAATGATAATTTCGGGGCATAAAAACGATAATTTCACAATAATCGCTTGTCGAGCTGAATTCCGACCCAATTTTAGAGTTTGATTGAAGTTAATTGTATCTGATTTCTATTTTGTAAGTTTTATTTTAAGTTTTTTTAGTATTAATATGACGAGCCTAACAACATTAAAAGTGATCATAACCAAGCCTAAAAGAGCCCCACAAAAAGCATTCAAAACATAGTTGAAAATAATAGGATATTAATTAGAGGGCCAAACAATCTCCACATCAAGCAGACTTATGATCAAATCGAGCATCTCAATTAAAAAAATCCAATATGCCCACAATCACTTAATTCAAAGGTCATTAAAACACTCATATGATAAAAAGATCAATCTATGATAAATGGAATTAATATGAGTAATCTAATATGGTGTTCTGGAATTCTGATTAGATTTAACAAAATGTAACTCTAAAAAATTATAAATAAAAGTTCATTCTCAAGATGGAGAAACTTGAACCTTGGATTTGAGTTTAGAGAATTTGGATATTTAATGAACTTCGGTGATTTGTCTGACATCTAACGCTTTCTATCACCAACGAACTCTATCATCTGACGACTATCAGTCAACAATCATTGTCTATCTACCAATAACCATCATTGTTCAATCACTCTTGACTGACACACCATTGTGTGATCAACATCAACCGATTGCTATCATCTGCTACAGTCACTTGATCATCATCATTCGATCACTATCATATAATCAATATCATCATCGCCTGATCATTGTCTTTTGACTAATATAATCCGAACTTCGTCACTCAACTACCATCTTCAACCACAATTATCAGAAAACAAGCTAGTGTACCGTGCATCATTTTGTAACTTTATCTTCTCGAATTAAAAAAAGAGTATATTTTTTTAATCTCAACCTTTATAATTGATTATTCTTTTCTTGACGAGGCTCTATAATTTTTATTATTTTTGAATTTTTCATGCATAAGCTTTAACAACTTATATACTCTTTTCCTTTACATAATTGTTGTGTGCGAGATCGTATTGTTAATCTATAACATAAATTTTTTAATCTATCAGTAGTTTAGCATTGTATGTGAGAAAGATTTTGAGTATTATACTAGTTTTTATCTAATGGTTGACGGGTGTACAACTTACATTACAATATCTTCTCACTTCGACACTTACCAATTTGAAAATTATGTTTCAACCATGTAGACCATAACCAAGCAGTAACACGCCCTCAATGCTTACCTCTGGTGGATTGCACATTCATAAGAAGGTGAAAAATTAAGCTTGAATCCTTCAACTATTAGAAGTAGCTAGGCAATAGAGAATAGCATCACAATATGTTCGCAAATTCAACCATTGTTCCACCAACTTGCAGTTCCTTAATAACGTTGATAGACTTAGCCCAATCACACCATTTAGAAACCTCTCATGATATTATACGAGATGTGTTGTGTTGTGGTGTTCAAAAAGAATTTTTTTAAGGGATAGAATTTGATTTACTTTTTGGCGTAGCTTTTAGGAGTTTTCACCTTAGCTAATGAAAACCTCAAACATTCAATTTAAGTAGGATTCACGTCACTTGTTATAGATCCTTATGATGCGTATATTGATTTCTAAGAGCATATCGGTTAATATAAAACTATCATGCATATTTAACAAGCTTTAAATGTGCTTCTTTATCATGCCTTTCATGCTACATCGAGTGTCAAAGCTATATAAGGATCTATTCTATTTGGAAGGACTGACATGGTTGTCTCCATCTTTCAAAACTTTTAATCAAATAATTCATCACAAATTAGAGAATCATCAAAGACTCATCATATATGAAATTCTTTTAAATGAAGGAGAGTAATTTAAAGAGTTTTTCCAAGATTTCTTCTTTGAGAATCATCAAATTTCAGGAGCAGATCACGAGTTATTAGAAGATGTTTTTCTTGAAGGTGTTAGTTTTGGACTTTTGTATCCTCCATTAATATGAGAGAGAATTCATTTCTATTCTGATCTTGCCCATCGAATAAAAACACAAATTATAACTGAAGAGTCTATTAATATTCATCAGAAATTCTCAAGCAAATGAAAAAATCCACAACAAGAACTTAATTGACCACTCAAACGAAAAAAATAAGAATGCTTAAGAGTTCATTAATGTTCTCAAGTTGTCATCTAAAAGCTTGTTTCATCTAGCATGAATCTCCATGCATTTGAGCAAGACAATCCAAATTTAAATTAAAGATCATGTAGGACTCAATTTCTACAAGTTTATTGTCAAATTAAACATCTCAGCAGGACAGCCTCAATGATACTAAAAGTGATACAATTCATATCCAAATTTGCTAGATCAAATACAAAGTATAGTCAAAGATTTTGATGCATTAATTATAAGATAAAATGATCTTAAACTTTGACATGCTTATATTCAAATCGAACGGCTCGATGAGAGAAATATAACAAGCCTAAAATCTTTTAATTATGAGACCATTGAGATACTTAAATATTATAAAAATCACTTGTGATCAAGGGAAATAATGTAGATCATCTGATTGATTGTTTTGGGAGATTGAACAAATTTACCAAAAGTACCTCTCTCAATATTATAAATAGACTCCTATACTCCATATTAATGAGGGAGAAGAGAAGAGAGTGAGTTGATTACTAAAGCTGAACTTTTGAAGTCCCGAAGGTTGATGCTGGTCATTCGAAATTGCGGTTGGCCACTAGAGTTCGCCATCAACCATCAAAGATTGATATCGATCACCGAAAGTTTCCATTGACCACCATCAACATTTATTATATCAAACTACTGTTATTTTAGCTACCGCCTATTCTTCATGTAGCCCAACTATGGTTCAAATACTATTATAAAGTTGTGATTGTTAGTTTTTGTTATCTCATCTTTCTTAATTCAGGAGAAGAGTTGACATTTGTATTTTCAATTTTCTAGTCGATTATTTTGACCGGGCTATGACCTGTGATTTTTTTTCCATTCTAGTGGTTTTTTCACATAAAAAATATAAATTTCTCTTACATTTTTTTTTATGTTTGTGCTGTAAAATTATACTAAGTTGAGGCTTAACGGTTTTCTATTGTTAAGAATTTTCTAATATGCAACCGCTTCTTTTATCAAATTGAACATGGGGTAATCTAATTATACCCTATTAAATACACCTATGGCTCATATTCTAATAAAATATTAGAATTTTGAATATCTCAAGTGTCAAAATGATTCGAAATTCTAAATGGTGGATATCAATCTCAATATTTTATTCCTTTCATTGGTTAGAAGAATATTTTATGGAAATATAGTCACCTAAAAATGAGATTGAGTGCTTAATATCCCACAACCACTTATGTCATTATTTGCAAGAATAACATAGAAATTGTTAGCCTCAAAATAGATGAGATAAGATTAGTGTTAACAAAAAGATTACTATAATTATTGAATAAAGAATACCACCACAACTTATTTGCCCCCGTACATAGAAGTATATCATCATTGAAGAAACTCAAAGAAGTTGAGTTTTTTATTTCATTGAAATTTCTAGGAGATTATATATCTTAATTGGAGATAAAAAATTATGTTTCAAATAATGCTTTTCCATTCAATGAAGTTTTCTTTGCACCTTATAAGACCTTTGGAAGGCATGCCCATGAAGCGATGGGAATTTGGCAGTGAACAATGTTTTATCATTAGAAAGAGCTCATAAGAGCAAATAATAGATATAGTCTTTAGTTGTAACTCTGGGAGTGCCTACTCATTAAGTAGTGAGTAGAGCCCTCACTAAAAAATGTTCATGAGAGCAAGTGTTTGATAAGGTCTTCATTCAAGAATTAATCTCAAGTGATATTATAAACCATAGAAGATATATGTATATTTTAAAATTTTAGATTTAAGTTTTACGAGGCATGTATATCAACATTTTTAGAAAATTTAAGTCTCAAATTATACATATACATCTAAAAAATCTAAAGAAATATAAGCCTCGGATGATGCAAGTATATATACAAAATTATATCTTCTTTAACAAGACTCACCATCTCAAAGATATACAAAGGTTTTAACCTTCTTTGAGGACGAGTGTTTAAAATTTAAATCACTCTCACACAAAGATTGGGAATGCGTCAAGCAATACTACTCTCAACTATCAATCAAACTTGTATATTACATGATGAATCATGCATTCAATGGATGATTAATGCAAAACTATTGAATCTATATGAACTCACTCTTCACCAATATTATCAAAGATTTATTTGGAGTCCTTGTCCTCCAATCTCACACCGTAGCTCACAACAAGCAGTCTCTCTCTCGAGCTATGATAAAATATTCAACCCCCAATACAGTTCATTTTATATGACTTCAATGGTATCAAATCTAGCACCGATACTAGACACTATTACCATTAGCACCCAATGCCGATATATTCTAACAGAAAATCTCATCTCTCTTAAAGTTGATTTCCAGGAAGAAAGCTTACTTATTTGGTCACAATACATCTCAAATGATTCCAACGATACAAAATCGACAGTGATACTTAGGATGATTAATGATGACATTTGCTTTCAATATCAAGCTAAGAATTGAAATCTAATCTGTTTAATAAAAAAAATTAACACCTTTTTCAATAGAAAATTAGTGTCTCGTCATGTGATTATGAGCCTTGATTACATCCAAATTCAGTGCATTTCATGAGAACAACCAATGTCTTTTTCAATGGAAAGTCGTGCCTTGCCATATGAAAGGCCTTGATTACCTCTAAATTTGGTTCATATAATGAGGACAATTGCCACCACTTTGAAGTGAAGACTGAAGCCTTCCCAAAATAAATATGAACAACTCCAAACTCAGTCCATCCAATAAGGATAGTTATCTTTTTCTTAGAGATGACAGGAGCCTTATCGTGGAAACAATGGATCTTAGTTGCCTATAAATCTAGTTAATCTAACAAAGCTAGTTAATCTTTTTTGAGAGAAGACTGGAGCTTCATTATAGAAATAATGGGCCCTAGAACATCCACGTTTGGCCCTTTTAAAAGAAAATTAGAGCCTCAATGAAATAGTTATAAGCCTTAAGCACCTTTTATCGATAGTTTATCCTCATATTATGAAGCAAAATTGGAACCCATAAGAGAATTGAGAAATGTGAAATTTTCTCACACCTTTGAAAGGTATTTATATTTTAAAATGAGCATAGTAGTTATAAATTTTTTTAAAAAATTTTAAGAATTCTGAATTTTTTTTTGTAAAAAATTTTGTTAGTTTTTCTTTCATTAAAATTCATTAATATATTTTCTTGAAATACAAAATTAAAATTACTATAGTAATTGCCACTGCATGCCTACGTTTATGGCTATCTAACCATGTGCACATGATTGCATGTGTGCTTGCCGACCAGACTATGGTGCCCTTATGGGTGCATGTGCACCACAGCCATGCAAAATTACATGCGTACATGCATGTTGCTAGCATCAGTGGAGGCAGGTTGTCCTACGCATTGCCTAAACTTTTCTATCTCAACATTTTTTTATGTACGATACTCAATTTTGATATTTAGGCACAAAAGGGCCTTTATAGTTAGCTTTGAGTAAATTTAAAGAGTGTTATTTTAACAATTTTCATTTCAATCACTATGCAAATTTTTAAAAAATAAAATTATGGATGAGAAGACTTTACATCATTCATGGCCTCGATGGAAGGTCCTCATCAACCTTAAGGGAGAATTAGTGTCTTACGATTTTTTTGAAGTTGTAGTTTTACAGATAAAGTATTTTAAAAACTTAATCTATATATTTTAGAAAGATACATGTTTTAGTTTCAGAAAATTGAAGACAATTGATATGCTATAAAAATTTCATTTGATTAGGCACAAATCATAATGTAATTTATCTTATACAACTACGGAGTCAAATTTAGAATCACCCTAATTATGATTTTAATAAATTTATAATAAAATTGAATGTATCAACAAGATGAACAACAAAGAAAGCGAACCTATCTAAATCCCAAATGAGCCCATATTAAAAATTTAGATATAATTGAAGGAGCAAATGATTTTCAAACCTTACGCACGTATAATCAAAGGAAACAACTAGAAAAAAGGAATTCAATGAGTCTAAGATTAATATATTTTAAGATCATTACTTAAAAATAAAAGATTAATTTTTTATACAAAAATTAATATGAGCCTTTCAATAGAGTATTTTAAGATTTTTGCTGGATTTAATAAAATGTTACTTTTAAATTTATAAATAAACTCTCATTTTTCACTTTACTTTTAAGGTGGAGGGGGCAAAAATGTTAAAGAATTGAAAAAAAAATAGTGATTACCCCGAAATCCAATGTAGATGACCACTATTAACAACCCTCATTAGATTTTCAATTTTCAATTACTGTCACTTGGGCCATCATTGTCTGTTCTCTAACAATCATTGTTGTCCAGCCATTGTTGACCTACCATCATNCAATCTAACAAAGCTAGTTGATCTTTTTTGAGAGAAGACTAGAGCTTCATCATAAAAATAATGGGCCCTAGAACATCCAAACCTGGCCCTTTTAAAGGAAAATTAGAGCCTCAATGTAATAGTTATAAGCCTTAAGCACCTTTTATCGATAGTTTATCCTCATATTATGAAGCAAAATTGGAACCCATAAGAGAATTGAGAAATGTGAAATTTTCTCACACCTTTGAAAGGTATTTATATTTTAAAATGAGCATAGTAGTTATAATTTTTTTTAAAATTTTAAGAATTCTGAATTTTTTTTCGTAAAAAAAATTGTTAGTTTTTCGTTCAATAAATTTCATTAATATATTTTCTTAAAATACAAAATTAAAATTACTATAGCAATTGCCACTGCATGCCTACGCGTATGGCTATCTAACCATGTGCACATGATTGCATGTGTGCTTGCTGACCAGACCATGGTGCCCTTATGGGTGCATGTGCACGTCACACAGCCATGCAGAATTACATGCGTGCATGCATGTTGCCAGCATCAGTGGAGGCTGGTTGGCCTACGCATTGCCTAAATTTTTCTATCTCAACATTTTTTTATGTACGATACTCAATTTTGATATTTAGGTACAAAAGGGCCTTTATAGTTGGCTTTGAGTAAATTTAAAGAGTGTAATTTTAACAATTTTCATTTCAATCACTATGCAAATTAAAAAAAATAAAATTATGGATGAGAAGACTTTACATTTTTCATGGCCTCGATGGAAGGTCCTCATTAACGTTAAGGGAGAATTAGTGTCTTGCAATTTATTTGAAGTTGTAATTTTACAGCTAAAGTATTTTAACAACTCAATCTATATATTTTAGAAAGATATATGTTTCAGTTTCAGAAAATGGAAGACAATTGATATGCTATAAAAAATTTCATTTGATCAGGCACAAATCATAATGTAATTTATCTTATACAACTACGGAGTCAAATTTAGAATCACCCTAATTATGATTTTAATAAATTTATAATAAAATTGAATGTATCAACAAGATGAACAAAATAGAAATCGAACCTATCTAAATCCTAAATCCCAAATGAGTCCATATTAAAAGTTTAAATATAATTGAACGATCAAATGAGTTTCAAACCTTACGTACGTATAATCAAAGCAAACAACTAGAAAAAAAGAATTCAATGAGTCTAAGATTAATTTATTTTAAGATCATTACTTAAAAATAAAAGATTAATTTATTATACAAAAATTAATATGAGCCGTTCAATAGAGTATTTTAAGATTTTTGCTAGATTTAATAAAATGTTACTTTTAAATTTATAAACAAACTCTCATTTTTTACTTTACTTTAAGGTGGAGGGGGCAAAAATGTTAAAGAACTGAAAAAAAATTAGTGATTCGCCCGAAATCCAATGTCGATGACCACTATTAACAACCCTCATTAGATTTTCAACTTTCAATCATTGTCACTTGGGCCATCATTGTCTGTCCTCTAACAATCATTGCTGTCCATCCATTGTTGACCAACCATCATTGTCTAATCGCCATTATTATCACCATATTGTCATCATCAAACGAATATATAATGTGGACTTTGATTTTAATTAATGAACTCTTATAATGGTAGAGAAAATTCCCTTGTATATTTTTGAAGTTAGTGGAGCCAATCCAATAAATTTTAGTGGATGAATTGAATTCAATCTCAAAATTAGGTCAAGATAGACCAAACTGGGCTGATTTTATGTTTAGTTTAGTGCTCCAAAAATTTTCAGATACGATGTGTATAAAATTATTGTAATATGTTTTGGACTCCCTTTAGATGCAAATTTAAAATACTTACAATTTATAAGTTGTTTAGAATGGAGAAAACCTATATAATTCAACTAGGTAGGATGAATGAAATCCCTTGGTGATGTTTTTTGGTTTAATTGAGGGGCCAAATGATGGAACCAGGAGCTGAAATTCTGAATTTTGATGGAGGGGTGTTGTGTGGATTATTTCGAAATTTTATGAGAATTTATGAATAGTTTTAAGGGCTTCAAATGTCAAAAGTTGATAAAGCTAGGTCTTGATGTCTAGCCATTTTGGCCGAATTTTAATGTGGGTTGTGATATAGTTATTTTGTAGATTAAAGTGAAATAAATTATTGTAGAATCACTATAAAGGCTTGGTAGAATGATTCTACAATGATAAAATGAAAGAAAGACATCGAATGCCTCTACTTTCCAAAGTAGTATAAGAATAAAGACAAGCAACCCAACCGCTCCCTTTTAGGAATTTGGCCCCCAAGCCTCCTCCCTTGAGTTTCGCACTTAAAAATCTCTCTAAAATTCAATAGAAAATCTCAATAATAGTTTATTACATTAAAACAACACCTACTGATATCTTTTACAACATGACAATTCAAATGAAAAAGGGAGGGAAGAAGTTAGGTCAACCTATAACAATAATCACTCATAACCACTTTTACCATGGTATGGCCAGCCATTTACACTTCTAAGTCACTTTAAACATATTGAGTCATAAAAATAATATAAAATATTTTCTAAAATACTTAATAGCATAAATAACACATAAAATACACAAGTTATAGGTAAAATTGGCTGCATTCAAGAAACTAAGGCCTTAACCTCATCTTGCTTCTAATCATTGAACCTTGATCGACCAATTTTTTTAATTATGGTCTAATGGTTGCCCATTCTTCTTGCATTAGTACCTCATGCAACATCAATATTTTTTGGACCTCAATTAACACTCCTTTGAAGAGTTCTTGTGGCATGTAATAAGTGATGAAATGTCTATAGGTGTTGGTAGTTCATCATATGGCACCACCAATAATTTTTTTTATTTCCTACAAATGAGTTAAGCCTTTGCTAGTCAGTACTATTATTGACATAATAATACAAGAATGATGACTATGAGGAGTTAATATAAGAAAATTAAAGTTGTGTAGAAAGCCATTAGAAGTAAATTATGGAGATTTAAGAATTAAAGTAATTACAATTATATCAACTTTAAGTGCGGCTTCAATATTTTTTCTTGTAGTTTAAAATTCATATTAATTTCATTTTTCTGAGAATGATTGTTACTTACAATTTGAGCCTTTAAATCATTTAATAAATCTCTAATATCCTTTCTATTCTCATTAAATTCATTTTTTGATCTAATAATCTTATCTTTTATATATAGCCATTGATTTATGATATCACGAAGTAAATATATCATATCATCAAATAGAGGCATTATATTTAGAAAAAAATTAATGAGAATTATGATGTCCATATAAATGGCCAAATGCAAATATGAAAGTTCAAAAATAATATGTTTATGAACATTCGTCTAATGTTTTCCTTCCCCAGCTTTGATACCGATTTGATGTGGGCTTGGATTCCAATGTAAGAACCCTTGGAAATAAAAGAAAAATGTCCTTAGTATATTTGTCGAGTTGGTGGAACCAATCCAATTAAGTTTAGTGGATGAATTTGATGCGATCTCAAAACTAGGTCAAACGGACTAAACTGAGATAATTTTATATTTGAGTTTAATCCTCCAAAACTTTTAAATAAGAAGGCTACAAAATGATTATAATATGTTTTGGACTCGCTCTTGTTGCAACCTCGAAATTTCTATAGTTTTCTAAGGTGTTTATTATAGGAAAATTATAGTGGGTGGGATGAAAGCCCTAGTTTGAACGAAATCCCTTAGCGAGGTTTCTTTTTTTTAATTAAGTGGTCAAATGATGAAACCAAGAACCCAATTCTTGATTTGATGGAGTGGTGTGTGTGGATTAATTCTGAAATTTATGAGAATTTATGAAAATATTTAAGTGCTCTAAAAGTCCACGATAATAAGACCATCTCCAATTGTATGGTCTTTTTGGCCAAACTTTAATGAGATTAGATATGATTTTTTTGTTGATTAAAGTGAAATAATTATTTTAGAAGCACTATAGAGGCATGGTAGAGTAATTCTACAATAACAAAATGAATTAAAATCAAAGACATGAAATGTATCTACTTACCAAAGTAGCATAAGAATTTAGCCACCTAATCTCCTTCCTTGAGTTGTACACATAAAATTATTAAAAAATCAATACAAATGTCAATAATAATTTATTAGATCAAAATAACACCTATTTATAACTTTTATAACATGAAAATTCAAATGAAAAGGAGAGGGAAGAAGAAAGGATGTCAGCTTATNGAAATTAAAACCCTTAACTTTAACTTGTTTCTAATCATTAAGCCCTGATCAATTACTTTTTTTTTTACTTAGGATCTAGTAGCTGGCCCATTCTTTTGAATTAGCACCTCATGCCGCATATGTATTCTCTAACTATCATTATTCAAGTGCCATCACTCAACCGTCATCTTCAACTCTCATTATCACATCCACCACTATCATAAAAGAAAAAGCTAATGTGAGATGTATCATTTTGTAATATAATCTTTTCCAATTAAAAGAAAAATCAGATGTGTATAATCTTAACAAGTAAAATATATTATTTTTCTTGGTTCAAACCTTGTGATTTTTTATTTTCCTAGGTTCTACACATAAAAAATTTAGTAACTCCTTTATTTTTTTCTTTCTATTTGTTGGTGTGCGAAACTTTAATGCAAAATTAGGACACAAGTTCTTCACTTTACAACTGTATTCTCTAGCCGACAGTAGAGAGATTCATGCAATTTATAGTATACCTCTTGACAATTTTTATTATGATTGCCAAAAAATTCTAAAGTGGA
>JXCR01143556.1:138753-185825 GCA_002079205.1 Phalaenopsis hybrid cultivar
AAAAATAATATTCATTTCTGATTTTTTCTCAAGCCAAATCCACCTAAGCATTAACATCTCAGCAACACTTAACATTGTTTTATTCTTCTCTTTTAAAGGCCAACATTCTGCGCCATAGAATATTATAGGTCTCACCACCATCTTATAAAATTTTCCTTTTAGTTTAAGAGAAACTTTTCTATAACACATTAGACTCGATGCATCCCTCCATTTCAATCCAACTTGAATCCTATTAATGATATCCCATCAATATCACCATCATTTTTAACATTAGACCAGAGACATCCGATCACACATTCTAATGATTTGATCACTCAAAGTCACAACTTTGGCACTAGTGTTAATGCTACTAAAATTACATTCCATGTATGTAAACACACAAAATTAAGTGGCATGCATGCAAATGTCCAAAAATTTAAAGATTTGTTAATGTAACTCCTCTAATCTTTAAATAACATTTTAAATATAACTACCAATAATTTATCTGAAATAAATATAAATTTTTNTACAACTCTGGCACTAGTGTTAATGCTACTATAATTACATTCCATGTATGCAAATACACAAAATTAAGCGGCATGCATGCAAATGCCCAAAAATTTAAAGATTTGTTAATGCAACTCCTCTAATCTTTAAATAACATTTTAAATATAACTACCAATAATTTATCTGAAATAAATATAAATTTTTATAACAATTATATAATAAAATATTACATGCAAAAATAAAATTAAAATCCTCACAAATAATACCGTGTTTGCAAATCACCCCTTTTTCCATTCCTACTCCGACCTAATAGTTCGCTTCAATTCACACCTAAGCAAAAATCCATTCAAATATTTAACATCACATAAAAATAACAATATTACTATTATTTTAAAAGTGAAATACATCTTTTCATCCATAGGGTTATGAAACCAAGGTCATATAGACATAAATAGCAAACTTGGCGTTAGATTTGTAAATACATAAGAATTGTGTGGTATGTAATGTACACTTCCCTTTATGCAAAAGCCTATGTATCATTGCACAGACACAAATCTCTCTTTGCTCCAAGGATGAGTTGCAGCAAGATAAATTCTATCTAAAATCATACATCATCCAACTGGAGGCTAAATCAGTTTGCCGAGCCATACTGCTTCAACATACCAAATTGTAGGTAGTAAAATATGCACATTTGATGCGACCACTTTTCATTCAGCTCTCAGTTCAAGGATCTCCTTGGCCGTTCTCTTTCTAAAATAAGCTATATGCTTCNCAACATCACATAAAAATAACACCATTACTATTATTTTAAAAGTGAAATACATCTTTCCATCCATAGGGTTATGAGACCAAGGTGATATAAACATAAATATCAAACTTGGCGTTAGATTTGTAAATACATAAGAATTGTATGGTATGTAATCTACACTTCCCTTTATGCAAAAGCCTATGTAGCATTGCACAGACACAAATCTCTCTTTGCTCCAAGGATGAGTTGCAGCGAGATAAATTCTATCTAAAATCATACATCATCCAACTGGAGCCTAAATCAGTTTGCCGAGCCATACTGCTTCAACATACCAAATTGTAGGTAGTAAAATATGCACAGTTGATGCAACCACTTTTCATTCAGCTCTCAGTTCAAGGATCTCCTTGGCCGTTCTCTTTCTAAAATAAGCTATATGCTTCTGTAAGGAAACAAGGCACAAAATGTATTCCGCATAGCACATTAAATCATATCTGAATATCATCAGAAGTAAGCGTGGCACAGTATTTTTTACCTGAGTGAAGCACAGCGGCAAACCTCTGCTGTAAAAGTCTATGTACTTGAGCATGAACATACCACAGTCCCAACTATTGAAATAGAAAACTTGTAAATATAGAAATAGCAAATGATAAATGTTATGGTGCACGTGACCGCGCGCACACACACAGACAGACAGACATAGATACATACAAACATATGACATAATAATAATTCATTAAAAAATATAATACAGTTCTGAGTTAGAGCAGCAATGTGTAGTGATTACCAACATAGGACATAGGAACCCTTTAGTATCACTGTAGCACACATCTCAAGAAATAAATGACTTCAGAAATATGGCTGACAACAGAAGAAACCAATATTTGTGCTACGCTACTCAACCTGAGCATATGATCACAGTTTTCAGAAAAAATTGCAGACCATCTCTCGTTGCAGAATTTTAGGCATGAATCTTTTAGTCTGTAAGTAAACCATGTTTAACGATGGGCATGCATCTGAGTAATAGGTAGGGCTGTCAAAACGGCTCGTTGTTCACGAACAGCTCGAGTTCGGCTCGTTCACCGAGTTAACGAGCCGAACACGAACAACACGAACCAATATTTGTTCGTTCGTGTTCAGCTCGGTTTGGCTCGAAATACTAATAATCAATTATATATATATATATCTTTGATTATCTTTGATGAGTAGTATTTTTTAAATATTTAATTAACTACAAGGCTACAAAGATTTATAATCAATTAAAANCGAACTAATGCTTCCTTCTTCTCGCGCTCAATTAGTTCAACATTATCATTACCACGAAAATTTTGGATTAATTGATGTTTGTATTTGACAAAAACTTGGACCACTCTGGATGATCAACACCCACTCTCAACAGATGCGAACTGCATTGAGAATTTGCAATTCAGCTACTCTTAAACTAACCATTACAAAGATTTCTTTAATTCTTTTGATAATTTATCAATTTTTTCAGTCGTTGATAATGGAGAGAACTGGAGCGTTGGCCAGAGGCAGCTTTTCTGTTTGGGTCGAGTTCTGTTGAAGAAAAGCCGTATTTTGTTCATGGATGAGGCAACTGCTTCTGTGGATTCACACACCGACGGATTAATCCAGAAGATCATCCGTGAAGACTTCGCAAACTGTACCATTATCAGCATTGCTCATAGAATTCCCACTGTTATGGACTGCAATAGAGTGCTGGTTGTAGATGCAGGTAAGCATTTCATAAGTTCTGAACTGTTGCTACTTCATCTTTCCCTCTAGTTTTTTGTCTATGGAAACAGTGTCTCGTCTTGAAAAAAAATATAATGTGCTGATAAGATAGATACAAATAGGTGCAGATTTGATGATATTTGGCAATATTGTGGTGATATTATGGTGCAACATCACCACAATAACACCAAATACCACAATCCACAGATGTGGATTCTACACATAATATTCGCTCCTCGCCTTGTGATTTCATTGAGGTTCATGTCAATTTCCACAGGACTAGCGAAGGAATTTGATTCTCCGGCGAATTTAATCAATAGACCCTCACTTTTTGGGGCATTAGTTCAGGAGTATGCCAACCGCTCGTCAGGTCTGTGAGAATAAAACTGAAAACTGATTGCCCCGCATGTCGCCTCAAAGGATAATGCTGAGAAGAATGCAAGTTCCTCTGCTTCTGCTCGTGGGCATCTGCATCTGGACATTGGGGATCAGTCCAAGAGCCATCTTGTTTCAGTTTTGAATAAAATGAGGAATATGATTACATTTTCTGAATTAGAGATTTATGTGGTGAAGATGTTGGAGGATCTCTGCTCCCAGTTTGAGCAATGCTGTACATTGTACACCGGCCATATTTTGATCTTATTTGCTTCTTTGTGATTTTAAAACTTTCTTTACAAGTGAAACTTATCTATCTAGTTTAGTACTCATCAGGTACTTGATCAATTTTGTCTTGGAATATTTTTTTCTTATATAGAATTATGAACTGGTTCTCACAATTTTTACCCGAAAAAAATCTCTTTAATGTTTTGCGTTTAGATCTTTTTGTTATGGAAGATTTACATACATGCCATACAATTCATGTGTATTTACATGTTTGAAGTCTAAATTTTATTTTTTATATTTATAAGATGTCGCCTATGCATGAAAAAATATTTATTGTTTTTAGAAAGTTAGAATTGATGATATGTTTTATGTAATATTAAGGACTTTTATGTGGAGCTATGGTACTGTTGATGGAGATCTTTCTTTCTGAGTGACAGTTTGAAATACAACTCTAGCACAATTGACCTTCACGCACAACTTTCTTAGAAAAAAAAAAGAAGATTTACATGCATGACACTTAATGCCTTCACGCACAACTTTCAATCTTTACTTATGTGTATTTCATTTTTTAGATGTTAAAATGGTGATATTTTTGATTGGATATGATAAATTTGGGTGGTGTAAATATAAAAGGTAAAGTTTAGGCATTAGATATAAACAACTGCAACAACATGCCTTTAACTCACTAAGTGGGGTTGGATACATGAATATTTTTTCTTCATTGCATCATATTGAGTGTCATATTTTTATTTAATTATAACATATTAAGATCATTTATTTATATAATATATTCAAGTTTTTTTAGGTCCATCTCTGCCTTTCTCTCTATTTTTCCTAATAGGATCATCAGATGATTAATGTTTAATGTAATCAAATCATCTAAGATGACTTTAATCTTGCCTGCCTCTGAAGCTATACTAATCCTATCACAAAAATATTCATTTCTGGTTTTTTCTTCAAGTCCCAAGCCAAATCAACCTGAGCATTAATATCTCAGCAACACTTAACATTGTTTCATGCTTCTCTTGTAAAGGCCAACATTCTGCGCCATAGAATATTATAGGTCTCACCACCATCATATAAAATTTTCCTTTCAGTTTAAGGGAAACTTTTCTATAACACAACAGGCTCGATGCATCCCTCCATTTCAATCCAACTTGAATCCTATTAATGACATCCCATCAATATCACCATCATTTTTAATATTAGACCAGAGATATCCGATCAAACATTCTAATAATTTGATCACTCAAAGTTACAACTCTTACACTAGTGTTAATGCTACTAAAACTACATTCCATGTATGTAAATACACAAAATTAAGTGGCATGCATGCAAATGTCCAAAAATGTAAAGATTTGTTTATGTAACTCCTCTAATCTTTAAATAACATTTAAAAATATAACTATCAATAATTTATCTGAAATAAATATAAATTCTTATAACAATTATATAGTAAAATATTACACACAAAAATAAAATTAAAATCCTCACAAATAATATCGTGTTTGCAAATCACCCCATTTTCCATTCCTACTCCGACCTAATAGTTCGCTTCAATTCACACCTAAGCAAAAATCCTCCAACGGAGCTTCCTACACAATTGCATGCCACCTCAAACATTGGTTCTTATGTTCTACCATATGAGAACGGCATGATATGATACATCCATCATTAAAAGTATAGGATATGAGCAAGCTCATACACATTATTATAATAAAAATTATATATATATATTAAAACCAATAAAATTGTATTTAAAAATAAATAAATATATAAAAGGTATCATTTTGAGTGTTTTTAAAAAACATTATATATTTAATATATTTTAATTTAAATTAAAACATAGTCAAACTTGTTCATTTATATTCACGAATAAATTCGTTTCTTGTTCAACTTAGTAAATACTCGATATTAATCGTGATGATAGCTCGTGTATCATATAAGATATATTATTAAAAAAATAATAATTAACTAGAATATTAAGTTTTGAGCTTTTAAAAAGTTTGAAGCTGTTTATTTACCAATTTGAACGACCATGATTAAATCTTAATCGAGTCAAGTTTTGAGTTGTTCATTGAGTGCATTGGTTTATTTACAGTCCTACGTGCATATCATTCAAATATTTAACATCACATAAAAAATAACACCATTACTATTTGTTTTAAAAGTGAAATACATATTTTCATCCATAGGGTTATGACACCAAGGTGATATAAACATAAATATCAAACTTGGCGTGTTAGATTTGTAAATACATAAGAATTGTGTGGTATGTAATGTAAACTTCCCTTTATGCAAAAAGCATATGTATCATTGCACCGACACAAATCTCTCTTTGCTCCAAGGATGAGTTGCAGCAAGATAAATTCTATCTAAAATCATACATCATCCAACTGGAGGCTAAATCAGTTTGCCGAGCCATACTGCTTCAACATACCAAATTGTAGGTAGTAAAATATGCACAGTTGATGCAACCACTTTTCATTCAGCTCTCAGTTCAAGGATCTCCTTGGCCGTTCTCTTTCTGAAATAAGCTATATGTTTCTGTAAGGAAACAAGGCACAAAATGGATTCCGCATAGCACATTAAATCACATCTGAATATCATCAGAAGTTAAGCGTGGCACAGTATTTTTTACCTGAGTGAAGCACAGCGGCAAACCTCTGCTGTAAAAGTCTATGTACTTGAGCATGAACATACCACAGTCCCAACTATTGAAATAGAAAACTTGATATAGAAATAGCAAATGATAAATGTTACGGTGCACGTGAGCGCGCGCGCACACACATACAAACAGACATAGATACATACAAACATATGACATCTTAATAATTAATTAAAAAATATAATACAGTTCAGAGTTAGAGCAGCAATGTGTAGTGATTACCAACATAGGACATAGGAATCCTTTAGTATCACTGTAGCACACATCTTAGAAATAAATGACTTCAGAAATATGGCCGACAACAGAAGAAACCAATATTTGTGCTACGCTACTCAACCTGAGCATATGATCACAGTTTTCAGAAAAAATTGCAGACCATCTCTCGTTGCAGAATTTTAGGCATGAATCTTTTAGTCTGTAAGTAAACCATGTTTAACGATGGGCATGCATCTGAGTAATAGGTAGGGCTGTCAAAACGGTTCGTTCACGAACAGTTCGAGTTCAGCTCGAGTTCAGCTCGTAACACGAACAACACGAACCAATATTTGTTAGTTCGTGTTTAGCTCGTTTTGACTCGAAATACTACTAATCAATTATATATATATATTTGATGAGTAGTATTTTTTAAAAATTTAATTGACTACAATGTTACAAAGATTTATAATCAATTAAAAAGTATTAATGAAGAAAATATAATAAAAATTATTAAATTAGATTCAAATGATGTTTTAAATCTTGCCCCANAGATAAGTTTCACTTATAAAGAAAACTCTTAAAAATCACAAAGAAGCAAATAAGATCAAAATATGGCCAGTGTACAATGTACAGCATTGCTCAAACTGGGAGCACAGCCCCAAAATTTTGAGATCCTCCAACACCTTCACCACNCGATAAGTTTCACTTATAAAGAAAGTTTTAAAAATCACAAAGAAGCAAATAAGATCAAAATATGGCCAGCGTACAATGTACAGCATTGCTCAAACTGGGAGCACAGCCCCAAAATTTTGAGATCCTCCAACACCTTCACCACATAAATCTCTAATTCAGAAAATGTAATCATATTCCTCATTTTATTCAAAACTGAAACAAGATTGCTCTTGGACTGATCCCCAATGTCCAGATGCAGATGCGCACGAGCAGAAGCAGAGGAACTTGCATTCTTCTCAGCATTATCCTTTGAGGCGACAAGCGNGTATTACTCATTTTATTCAAAACTGAAACAATATGGCTCTTGGACTAATCCCCAATGTCAGGATGCAGATGCGCACGAGCAGAAGCAGAGGAACTTGCATTCTTCTCAGCATTATCCTTTGAGGCGACAAGCGGGGCAATCAGTTTTAAGTTTTATTCTCACAGACCTGCCGAACGGTTGGCATACTCCTGAACTAATGCCCCAAAAAGTGAGGGTCTATTGATTAAATTCGCCGGAGAATCAAATTCCTTCGCTAGTCCTGTGGAAATTGGCATGAACCTCAATGAAATCATAAGGCGAGGAGCGAATATTATATGTAGAATTCACATCTGTGGATTGTGGTATTTGGTGTTACTGTGGTGTTGTTTCACCACAATATCACCAAATATCATCAAATATGCACCTATCTGTATCTATCTTATCGCACATAATATTTTATTTCAAAACGAGACATTGTTCCCACAGCCAAAAAAACTAGAGGAAAAGATGAAGTAGCAACAGTTCAGAACTTATGATATGCTTACCTGCATCTACAACCAGCACTCTATTGCAGTCCATAACNAAGGAGCGAATATTATGTGTAGAATTTACAACCGTGAATTGTGTTATTTGGTGTTATTGTAGTGTTATTGCACTACAATATCACCAAATATCATCAAATCTGCACCTATCTGTATCTATCTTATCGCACATAATATTTCATTTCAAAACGAGACATTGTTCCCATAGCCAAAAAAACTAGAGGGAAAGATAAAGTAGCAACAGTTCAGAACTTATGATATGCTTACCTGCATCTACAACCAGCACTCTATTGCAGTCCATAACAGTGGGAATTCTATGAGCAATGCTGATAATGGTACAGTTTGCGAAGTCTTCACGGATGATCTTCTGGATTAATCCGTCGGTGTGTGAATCCACAGAAGCAGTTGCCTCATCCATGAACAAAATACGGCTTTTCTTCAACAGAACTCGACCCAAACAGAAAAGCTGCCTCTGGCCAACGCTCCAGTTCTCTCCATTATCAACGACTGAAAAAATTGATAGATTATCAAAAGAATTAAAGAAATCTTTGTAATGGTTAGTTTGAGAGTAGCTGAATTGCAAATTCTCAATGCAGTTCGCATCTGTTGAGAGTGGGTGTTGATCATCCTGAGTGGTCCAAGTTTTTGTCAAATACAAACATCAATTAATCCAAAATTTTCGGAGTAATGATAATGTTGAACTAATTGAGCGAGAGAAGAAGAAAGCATTAGTTCATCCACTTTAGAATTTTTTGGCAATCATAATAAAAATTGTCAAGAGGTATACTATAAATTGCATGAATCTCTCTACTGTCGGATACAGAATACAGTTGTAAAGTGAAGAACTTGTGTCCTAATTTTGCATTAAAGTTTCGCACACCAACAAATAGAAACAAAAAAATAAAGGAGTTACTAAATTTTTTATGTGTAGAACCTAGGAAAATAAAAAATCACAAGGTTTGAACCAAGAAAAATAATACATTTTACTTGTTAAAATTGATTTTTCTTTTAATTGGAAAAGATTATATTACAAAATGATACATCTCACATTAGCTTTTTCTTTTATGATAGTGGTGGATGTGGTAATGAGAGTTGAAGATGACGGTTGAGTGATGGCACTTGAATAATGATAGTTAGAGAATACTTATGCGGCATGAGGTGCTAATTCAAAAGAATGGGCCAGCTACTAGATCATAAGTAAAAAAAAAAAGTAATTGATCAGGGTTTAATGATTAGAAACAAGTTACACTTAAGGGTTTTAATTTTTTGAATACAGTAAATGTTCTTTATAACTTGCATATTTTATGTATAATTTATGTCAAGTGTTTTAGAAAATATTTTATATTATTTTTATAAGCCAATGATATTTTTTTTTTTTTAATTTAAATTTTCTGGCCATATCATAGAGGGAGTTGTTATAAAACAATTATGAGTGGTTATTTCCATAAGCTGACATCCTTCCTTCTTCCCTCTCCTTTTCATTTGAATTTTCATGTTATAAAAGTTATAAATACGTATTATTTTGATGTAATAAATTATTATTGACATTTGTATTGATTTTTTGATAATTTTATGTGTACAACTCAAGGAAGGAGATTGGGTGGCTAAATTCTAATGCTACTTTGGTAAGTCGATACATTTCATGTCTTTGATTTTAATTCATTTTGTTATTGTAGAATTATTCTACCATGCCTCTATAGTGCTTCTAAAATAATTATTTCACTTTAATCTACAAAAAAATCGTATTTAATCTCACTAAAATTTGGCCAAAAAAACCATACAATTGGACATGGTCTTATTATTGTGGACTTTTAGAACACTTAAATATTTTCATAAATTTCAGAATTAATCTACACACACCCCTCCATCAAATCAAGAATTGGGTTCTTGGTTTCATCATCTGACCACTTAATTAAAAAAAAAAGAAACTTCGCTAAGGGATTTCGTTCAAACTAGGGCTTTCATCCCAGCTACTATAATTTTCCTATTATAAACACCTTAGAAAATTATAATAATTTCGAGGTTGCAACAAGAGAGAGTCATTCCATGTCTTTAAAAATGAAATTTATATGAATTTTAAACTACAAGAAAAAATATTGAAGCCGCACTTAAAGTTGATATAATTGTAATTACTTTAATTCTTAAATCTCCATCATTTATTTCTAATGGCTTTCTACACAACTTTAATTTTCTTATATTAACTCCTCATAGTCATCATTCTTGTATTATTATGTCAATAATAGTACTGACTAGCAGATGCTTTCAAGTTAACTCATTTGTAGGAAATAAAAAAAATTATTGTTGGTGCCATATGATGAACTGCCAACACCTACAGACATTTCATCACTTATTATGCCACAAGAACTCTTCAAAGAAGTGTTAATTGAGGTCCAAAAAAATTGATGTTGCATGAGGTACTAATGCAAGAAGAATGGGCCAACCATTAGACCACAGTCAAAAAAAGTGGTCGATCAAGGTTCAATGATTAGAAGCAAGATGAGGTTAAGGCCTTAGTTTCTTGAATGCAGCCAATGTTATCTATAACTTGTGTATTTTGTGTTATTTATGTTATTAAGTGTTTTAGAAAATATTTTATATTATTTTTATGACTCAATATATTTAAAGTGACTTAGAAGTGTAAATGGCTGGCCCTACCATGGAGAAAGTGGTTATGAGTGAGTATTTTTATAGGTTGATCTAACTTCTTCGCTCCCTTTTTCATTTGAATTGTCATGTTGTAAAAGATATCAATAGGTGTTGTTTTAATGTAATAAACTATTATTGAGATTTTCTATTGAATTTTAGAGAGATTTTTAAGTGTGAAACTCAAGGGAGGAGGCTTGGGGGCCAAATTCCTAAAGGGACCGGTTGGGTTGCTTGTCTTTATACTTATACTACTTTGGAAAGTAGAGGCATTCCATGTCTTTGACTTTCTTTCATTTTATTATTGTAGAATCATTCTACCAAGCCTTTATAGTGATTCTACAATAATTTATTTCACTTTAATCTACAAAATAACTATATCACAACCCACATTAAAATTCGGCCAAAATGGCTAGACATCAAGACCTAGCTATCAACTTTTGACAGTTGAAGCCCTTAAAGCTCTTCATAAATTCTCAAAAAATTTGGAAATAATTCACACACCCCTACATCAAAATCCAGAATTTCAGCTCCTGGTTCCATCATTTGGAACCTCAATTAAACCAAAAAACATCACCAAGGGATTTCATTCAAACTAAGGTTTTTATCCCACCTAGTTGAATTGTACTACCTTTTCTCCATTCTAAACACCTTATAAATTGTAAGAATTTTAAATTTGCATCTAAAGGGAGTCCAAAACATATTACAATGATTTTATACACATCTTATTTGAAAATTTTTGGAGCACTATACTTAACATAAAATCAGCCCAGTTTGGTCCATCTTGACCTAATTTTGAGATTGAATTCAATTCATCCACTACAATTTATTGGATTGGCTCAACTAACTCCGAAAATATACAAGGGAATTTTCTCTACCATTTTCAAGAGTTCATATATTAAAATTGAAGCCCATATTATATATTGGTTTGATGATGACAATATGGTAATAATAATGGCGATTAGACAATGATGGTTGGTCAACAATGGCTGGACAACAATGATTGTTAGAGAACAGACAATGATGGCCCAAGTGACAGTAATTGAAAGTTGAAAATCTAATGAGGGTTGTTAATAGTGGTCATCGACATCGGATTTCGGGGGAATCACAAATTTTTTTTCAATTCTTTAACATTTTTGCCCCCTCCACCTTAAAAGTAAAGTGAAAAATGAGAGTTTATTTATAAATTTAAAAGAACATTTTATTAAATCCAGCAAAAATCTTAAAATACTCTATTGAAAGGCTCATATTAATTTTTGTATAATAAATTAATCTTTTATTTTTAAGTGATGATCTTAAAATAAATTAATCTTAGACTCATTGAATTCCTTTTTTCTAGTTGTTTCCTTTGATTATACTTGCGTAAGGTTTGAAAATCATTTGCTCCTTCAATTATATTTAAATTTTTAATATGGGCTCATTTGGGATTTAGATAGGTTCGCTTTCTATGTTGTTCATCTTGTTGATACATTCAATTTTATTATAAATTTATTAAAATCATAATTAGGGTGATTCTAAATTTGACTCCGTAGTTATATAAGATAAATTACATTATGATTTGTGCCTAATCAAATGAAATTTTTATAGCATATCAATTGTCTTCAATTTTCTGAAATTGAAACATGTATCTTTCTAAAATATATAGATTAAGTTTTTAAAATACTTTATCTGTAAAACTACAACTTCAAAAAAATTGTAAGACACTAATTCTCCCTTAACGTTAATGAGGACCTTCCTTCGAGGCCATGAATGATGTAAAGTCTTCTCATCCATAATTTTATTTTTTAAAATTTGCATAGTGATTGAAATGAAAATTGTTAAAATAACACTCTTTAAATTTACTCAAAGCTACCTATAAAGGCCCTTTTGTGCCTAAATATCAAAATTGAGTATCGTACAGAAAAAAAATGTTAAGATAGAAAAGTTTAGGCAATGCGTAGGACAACCTGCCTCCACTGATGCTAGCAACATGCATGTACGCATGTAATTTTGCATGGCTGTGTGACGTGCACATGCACCCATAAGGGCACCATAGTCTGGTCGGCAAGCACACATGCAATCATGTGCACATGGTTAGATGGCCATAAACGTAGGCATGCAGTGGCAATTACTATAGTAATTTTAATTTTGTATTTTAAGAAAATATATTAATGAATTTTAATGAAAGAAAAACTAACAAAATTTTTTACAAAATAAAAATTCAGAATTCTTAAAATTTTAAAAAAAAATTATAACTACTATGCTCAATTTAAAATATAAATACCTTTCAAAGGTGTGACAAAATTTCACATTTCTCAATTCTCTTATGGGTTCCAATTTTGCTTCATAATATGAGGATAAACTATCGATAAAAGGTGCTTAAGGCTTATAACTATTTCATTGAGGCTCTAATTTTCTTTTAAAAGGGCCAGACGTGGATGTTCTAGGGCCCATTGTTTCTATAATGAAGCTCTAGTCTTCTCTCAAAAAAGATTAACTAGCTTTGTTAGATTAACTAGATTTATAGGCAACTAAGATCCATTGTTTCCACGATAAGGCTCCTGTCATCTCTAAGAAAAAGATAACTATCCTTATTGGATGGACTGAGTTTGGAGTTGTTCATATTTATTATGGGAAGGCTTCAGTCTTCCCTTCAAAGTGGTGGCAATTGTCCTTATTATATGAACCAAATTTAGAGGTAATCAAGGCCTTTCATATGGCAAGGCACGACTTTCCATTGAAAAAGACATTGGTTGTTCTCATGAAATGCACTGAATTTGGATGTAATCAAGGCTCATAATCACATGACGAGACACTAATTTTCTATTGTAAAAAGTGCTANATTTGAAAATTTTTGGAGCACTATACTTAACATAAAATCAGCCCAGTTTGGTCCATCTTGACCTAATTTTGAGATTGAATTCAATTCATCCACTACAATTTATTGGATTGGCTCAACTAACTCCGAAAATATACAAGGGAATTTTCTCTACCATTTTCAAGAGTTCATATATTAAAATTGAAGCCCATATTATATATTGGTTTGATGATGACAATATGGTAATAATAATGGCGATTAGACAATGATGGTTGGTCAACAATGGCTGGACAACAATGATTGTTAGAGAACAGACAATGATGGCCCAAGTGACAGTGATTGAAAGTTGAAAATCTAATGAGGGTTGTTAATAGTGGTCATCGACATCGGATTTCGGGGGAATCACAAATTTTTTTTCAATTCTTTAACATTTTTGCCCCCTCCACCTTAAAAGTAAAGTGAAAAATGAGAGTTTATTTATAAATTTAAAAGTAACATTTTATTAAATCCAGCAAAAATCTTAAAATACTCTATTGAAAGGCTCATATTAATTTTTGTATAATAAATTAATCTTTTATTTTTAAGTGATGATCTTAAAATAAATTAATCTTAGACTCATTGAATTCCTTTTTTCTAGTTGTTTCCTTTGATTATACTTGCGTAAGGTTTGAAAATCATTTGCTCCTTCAATTATATTTAAATTTTTAATATGGGCTCATTTGGGATTTAGATAGGTTCGCTTTCTATGTTGTTCATCTTGTTGATACATTCAATTTTATTATAAATTTATTAAAATCATAATTAGGGTGATTCTAAATNTGAAGAACCGAAGTCCTCTTATTGAAAGTTGCAGTGAAAAGAATGGGAGTTTTCGTAACTTCCAAGCAAGATCCTGGCTAGGTCGATGAGTTTTCGTAACTTTTGAGCAAGATTCTTCGTCAAAAGTGAGAAGTGGAAGAGGAATAACTCCATGCGAGGCAGATGATCNCTCGCTAAGCAAACGAGCCGAACAAGAACACACTTTTTGAGTATGAAATATAAACGAGCCGAACACGAGCTGAGCCCCTAGTAATAGGCTGCCAAAGTCTAGGGTGAGGCATTTGGTGGAAACTACTAAAAATAGAAAATAATAAAAATATAAGACACGAAAAGCAAAATTCCTAAAATTGGAGCATAGATACCTATCATGCCCAAGTTGGTTACAAAGAACTCAAAACTAGGTTTGAAAAGTCCTTTGGTAAAAAAATCTGCTATATATTCCACTGTTGGAGTGAAATGCATGCAAATAACTCCACAATCAATCTTCTATTTCATGAAGTGTTTATCAATCTCCAAATGTTTTGTACGATCATGTTGTACTAAATTTTTTGCAATGCTTATGACATTTATTGTCACAATACAACTGCATTGGCATGTTTTTCGGGATCCACAACTCTTCAAGATTTCTCTTCAACGATGACATCCCACGTACTCCCTTAGCCATAGCCCGATATTCTGCCTCAACACTACTCCTTGTCACCACACTATTTCTCACTTAGCTATGTAATTACATTTTACCAGACATAAGACAATATTAGAATGTCGGTCTCCTGTCAACAACTAAGTCCACCCAATCTACATAAATGTATCCCTCCATGTTCTATCGTGCGGTTTCTAAAAGAGTAAGCCTTTGCCCAGTGCACTTATTAGGTATATCCAAGAATCTTGCTAACTGCTTCGAGGTATTTCTTAGAGGAAGAATGCATAGATTGACTTACCAAACTCATAGCAAAGGTGATATTTGGTTATGAATGTGATAACAATATAAACTTTCCCATTAACTTTTGATATCGAGCTGTATTCATCTAGTCACCTTGCTTCACATCTCCCAGTTTCCTGATTGGGATCAATTGGAGCATATACAAGCCTACAACCACTCATCCTAATTTGCTTTAGAAAATCAAGAACATACTTCCATTGAGAAATAACAATTAAAGACATCAATTTGTGGGTTGGGTTCGAGTCCAACCCGAAAATGATTCGACCTGAATCGGGTCAACTCGACTCGAGCCGAAAAATAAACGGGGTGAAAAACTCAACCCGAACCCGACTACACTAAGAAACGGTTAACCTGAACCCGACTCGTTTAACTTGCTAGAACAATTTTTTTTACTATAAATTATACTTCTAACATTTAACAAATAACAATAGACAAATTAGAAAAAATTCTATGTTTATATACAACAAGCAATGGTATAAAAATTAAGAGTACAACCAATTTTTTCATGTTGAGTCGTGTTGTCGTGTCAGATTAATTTTTGACACCCTAACAACAATCTCTTTCTACCCAAAAAAAAAAAACTTCAGAGATCATAAATCCTTGGTCTCCAAAAATGATGATTGGGACATTTTCAACCGTTCATTTCATCTGCATCATCTTCGGTGACAATTATATAGTTCACAAGTACAATCAGTATGTCTTTCTTCTCATCCTTTGAATGTCTGAAAAATATTGTACGATCTCCTTGCCCTTGAGTATACCTCTGACATTTAACAAAGAGTGTAAATTTCTTAAATCACGCTCTTGGTGACCAATTTAACCCGTATGAGAATTTTTTTTAGTTTACACACCTTTGTGTCGAACTTCTCATTGAATTCTGGAGTTGTGTGCATCCATGTACAATAATTCCTCTTAAGTCTTCATAGAGAAATGTATTATTTATATCTAACTATTGTAGGGGTCAATCAAGATTAATTGCAGTGATAGAAATCTAGACTCTTTAATTAATTCGATCTTGAGTATGGATCCAAGGGTCCCTGGTAAGTCCTATAGAGAGGGCACGGTGAGTAATCTAGACGTGAGAGACTAGAATCTACTCAACACTACTACACAAGCTCAAAAAAACTTTTGATTAGTCAATATTATTTGCTAGCACCGAGAGGGGGTAAAGAATGAATATGCTCCTATTTGTCATAATACAACAATTTTAACCTTTAAACATTTTATTCCTACACTAATTATGACTTCATTGCAAGGGAAAAGGGATTTAAATATTTAAGATCTATCCAAAATTTAATCATTCTCATTAGATTTGATTTTTATTTAATTTAGTTAATTATAATTTTAGCGTAAATTAGTGGATTTAAGAAAACCAAACTTTTCAGAAAGTCCAAACTAAGACCTGATAGTAGTAAACTAGAATAGTCTAAGTGATTTCTTACCTCGCTTCTCTGTGGGATCGATAGTGGGGTCTTTAAGAAAAACCCTATATTACTTAAAACGAAGTGTGTAAACTATTTTCTAAATTTTATAACATTTTGATTTTGCACACTAGCCGCTAAATATAAATTTTGTTAAGTTTTTTACCATCTTTTGGAAGCTAAATTACTGCGTAATTACGGGTTAGATCAAGTTTTTGACGTCGTTGTCAGGGACTTGACTTGAATTAGTGTGTAGCACTAAGATCGTATCAATGCATAGAAGAAAATTTAGATAACTTCCACAGAATAAAAGTCAAGAATACAAGCATTAGATTATTACATGAATTTTTTATAATGAAATATGAAAAACTAGCCTATGTTGTCTTCATTTCCTTGAGTTATTGTAATTTTAGAAGCGTGATTACTCTACTGGATTATCATTAGATAACACATTATGTTGTTTTAATATTTTTTTTCATGTTTTAAGCTTTTGAATAATATGAATAAAATAAGAACCAATATATATAAAAGTCGAGTTCAATAATAAAAAAGGCAAATATCTAATCGTTAATTAAGTTACTTTTTTAATGATTATTGTCAATTTATATGCGGATATTAAACTATTAGTGATAAAAATAGAATAATAGAAAATTAAAATCCATCGTCCGACCGTCTGTTCCCATTTTGGTTATTTCAAAATCTCGGGATGGGTCGTGACAAAATAGGCTACATCCAAAGTTTGCAAAAAGACTTCTTAATTTCCTCGATAGTGGCTTGATAGGCTCGACGTTCTCGTTTGAGTTTTTATTTACAATTCACAGGTTTACTATGAAGTTTCCAACATGTTTTGGTATGCCATGATTTTTTGCAATGCTTTCAGCACCATGATAGGGTTGGTGTAGCTCTTGTGATAGACAAAATTAGATAAAGTCGTCTGATGGTTTGGTCACATTAAACGTCGACCATCTGATGATCCGATTAGGAGAGTAGATGTTTTATTAGTCACATTAAACGTCGACCATCTGATGATCCGATTAGGAGAGTAGATGTTTTAGATTTGACTTTTGCGTTAAGAAAGGCAGAGGTAGACCTAGGAAGACTTGGGCTTATTGTATTAAAAATGATCTTTATTAAGAAAGGAAGAGGTAGACATAGGAAGACTTGGGCTTATTATATTAAAAATGATCTTAATTTACTAGAACTAAATGAAAATATGACACTATATAGGACGCAATGGAGAAAAAAGATTCATGTAGCTGACACCACGTAGTGAGATTAAGGCTTTGTTGTTGTTGTTGTTGTTTCACCACCATGGGTAAGGCGAAGTAGTTTCAAAATTACTGAAACTATTATAAGTGGTAAAATTTCTTTGAACACCGGCCATCACTGACTTGTATGACATCATTAAAGGAGATAAGAAGATGGTACAAAACTAGGAGTGGCGCAAGTTAATTCGGTGCATAACAGAGCAGCCAAGGAGAAGTCGGCGGAGAAGGATCCTGCAATAGAGAAACCCCGCAGTCAAAGAAAAAATCATGGAAGAACCGAAGTCCTCTTATTGAAAGTTGAGTGAAAGAATGGGAGTTTTCATAACTTCCAAGCAAGATCCTAGCTAGGTTGATGAGTTTTCGTAACTTTTGAGCAAGATTCTTCGTCAAAAGTGAGAAGTGGAAGAGAAATAACTCCGTGCGAGGCAGACGATCTGTTTTGCACGCTGCAAGAAGAGTTCAAGACCGAATAGGTACTCTTGTACGCCGTGATCCCGTTGTTGGCTTCCTAGCTAGCTCGAATCAAGAGTATACCGCGAGGTTCAGTCATGTAGCCAATAGTTTCGGGTGAAACCGGGAGAGTGGAAGAGACAAAGTTGTTGTTCAGGATCACGAGCGATGACTTTGGATGAGAATTGAAATCGTTCATTGTTGCTTGTATGATCCATAAATCAAAGCTACCAATAGAGGTGCAGATCGACGAATTTAAAACAACGGCAAGAGAGATGAAACCCTAAAAATCTTTGATACCATGTAATTTTTTTGAAAAGAAAAAATAATCCTCTTCAATTTCGTAAGCCTCGTTTACAAGACATGTAGCAGAGGAAGGCTACAAAATTAGGAAAGCCACAAAATCAGTCACAAAATCCGCATGCTTTAAAAATGAAAATAGAAATTACCAACAATAGATAATTCTAAAAGTAGAAACTATATAAAATATTAAATAATGAAAAAAGAAGTTACCGAAAGTAGAAATTTCTTAAATTCCGACAGGCATAAACCTTAATCTTGAATACATTTGAGTTGACCTCACTTTTGAAGGAGGTCTAGTCTCTTCTTTTTGATAGCCTAGGTTCTAGACGTAGGACTTTCCTGTCGACTATTCCTATAAAACAAGCAAATGAGTCCTCCCCATTAGAAATTTTGAGTTTTTCTTTGCTCGACTTGACGTTTCGCATGGTAATTTTTGACCTGTAGCACTCAGTAGGTGGGATTACTGTAAGGGAGCTTAAGGAGAATCCCTATAGGACTGTTGGCCTTAGGAATGACTGTACGCGTTGATCTAGTGCCGTCGCACTCTGCACCATCCTGTCTAATTGAGCTCACACCGAAATTTTGATAGGATTCGGGTAGCGATGCGTTTTCGTCCCGATCGTCGACGAGGTTGCCTAAATGACTTCGGTGGACGAAACAGACTTCGCCGACGCGTCCGGAACGTTAATTTTGCCTAGGGGGACGTTCGTTTCACTACGAAGACGTGTTTGGGGAAGGATACGCAATTAAATATTAATTATAATAATAAATGATATATTATTATTATTATTATTATTATTATTATTATAATTAATAATTTATAATCCCTTAAACCTAAATCTATCTCCCCCCCTTTTTTTATTTCTCGATCCTGTGGGCCTCAGCCCTAATTCGGCTCGTTCGGTTGCCTGGCCCGCTCCTTCCTATGTCGTTGGAGTCTTGTTCCCGCGCTCGCCTAGCGCACGCGAGACGATCATGCAGACAACCTATCCCCTTATCATTGTCGTGGATCTTATCCCCTACGAGGATCTCATCCCCTGCCTCTCTCGAGCCGCCTGTATGGGGCGTCTGCTCTCCTTGTTTCCTCGAGCCGTTTACGATCTTTCGATCGCTCCTTCTCCTTCTCCCGTTTATATTAAGCTCTACTTAAAGCATTTCAATGGGCCGAAAAATCTCTGAGGGAGGGAAAACTCTGCCAAATCTCTTTCTCACTTTCTTCTTTAGTTCCTAGTGCTTGGGTTGGTTTCCTCTTGCTGTTGGAGAGGAGTTTAGGCTGTGAAGTATTTTTCCGAAATTTTTTTACTTTGGTTCTGCATTAAGGAGGTACCTTCTCTCCCCCATGTGCCTTGCTTGTTTTAGGTTTTCCCTCTGCCGAGCCCTTGAGCTTGGTGTTGTGGATGATATAACATGCTAGGGTGATATCGCACTTATATTTTTGAAATATTTGTTACTCAAGCATCTAGAAATGGAAATGTGAGCATGTTCTAGGGGCAACTTATGGTTATTTGTTTGAATCGAAAAAAGCAGAGCATCTTATTAGTTGCTTTCCCCTTTTCTGCTTGAAATATTTGGAAGTATTATGGATGTAGCCTTGAAATAAAATTTGCTCCTCTGGAATACATGTTGGAATGCACTGGACAGCTTTTTGTTACTATCACTTTTGCTTAAAATGAATACTAGAGAGTACGCTTTACTTTTCATACATGTATGGGGCTCGGTTTAGCTCCTGTGGCTTTCCCTTACTCGAAATGCATGCTATGAGAAAATTTATTTAATTTGGAAAGCTCTGTAACTTATTTTGAGGGTTTGGTTTAGCTCCTTGTGAGGCATCTTCTCTGCTCAAATATATGTTAGAAATTGTTTCATGCTTGGAATAGTTAGGTAGGTAGCCCAAATACGTTCTCTATGTTGTTGTTCTTATTTAAGATGTATATTGGCTCCATATCTTGATGTTTCAAAGGCATGTGGGTTGTTCCTTGGCTTTGGATGACTCAGTTTTACCTTAAGGTGACTGGAGTTATAATTTCTGTTGAGACTTGGCTTTTGGTTTTTGTTGAAGTTTTGCCCTAACTGCTCGAACTTTACTTCTGGGCCTTGAAGGATTCAGTTTGGCTTTGTTTGGGGTTCGGTTTGCTGGCCTTAGCTCCTATCCGATAGCCTGTTTTTGGTGTTTGTTCCTGCCCCTACTCAAGAGTTGTGGGAGGATGCGGTTTTATTTGCTTTAAACCCTGCTAGGGGATCGGTTTTGACATTTTATGATCATTTTTGGCTTAAAAGCACGTACTGTGAAGAAATTTATTTTGATTTGGAAGAGTTCCATAACTATTCTTGTTTGAAACATGTGGTAGCCCTATATTTTGATATTTTGAGGGCATGAAGATGTTTCTAGCCTTTATTGTGGCTTGGGTTTGAGCCTTAGCTGCGGCTCAGTTTTACTCTGGTTGGGAGCTCGGTTTTGTCTCGTTCTGCCCCTACCCGAGAGATAGTTTGGGTGTGGTTTTACTGGTTTGAGTTCCTACCCGAGAGTCTATGTTTGTGCTTTATATTTGTCCCTACTAGAAAGGCTTGGTGGTTGTCTTGAGCTGCTTCCTATCCCTACTCGTGAGACATATTGAAGGCTCCTTGATTGGATTTAGTCCTTCTTGTTGGACTTGAATTACTTGGATGATTGTTGGTGGATTAAATTAGTCATCTCAAAATGATGGTTATGTTTTGCACTCTCTTATGTATATCAAAGGTCCTCATGTAATTGATTTGGGTTGCCTTGGTCGTGAGCCTCTTTTGACCCTGTTTCTTACCTTGGCCGTGAGCTTTAGCAGCCGCTCCTCGCTGCCCTGAGCCGTGAGCCTTAGCAGCTCCCCTCCTTTCCTTGATCGCCTAAAAAGTGAGCCTTAGTAGTTGCCTTCCTTGTGGGCTGCTTTGGCCGAGAGCCTTAGCTGTTGTTCATCTTTTTGTTGAGCCTGACCGTGAGCATTTATGTGGTTTTAGCAGGATGATTTCATGCTTATTTGACATAAAGAGCTTTTAATTAAGGCTGGAATTGGATGGCTTTAATGTTGGCATGATTTTGAAAGTATAAGTAGCTGTCGTCTCTGGGTTACTTTCCTTTTGTTCGAGTTGTGAAGTTTGAAAGACTTTGAAATTTTATTTCGGGAGAGCATATGGTTGATATAAATTGAATTTATAAAGGATGTTTCAGGAGTTTGACATTGTAGTTGTGATATCATTTGAGCGCAGGCTTGGGTTTGTGTCGATGGGTAGCCAGTGGTGGAGCCACGTATACAGTTGTCACATTGACTTGGGCCTGTTTCGATTCGCTCGAGACAAGATTGGGAAGAGATACCCTCCAAATGAGAAAGTGATATCCTTTCGAATTAATTCAAGGATCTTGGGGCCTCCTTTTTCAGGTCTTTTCGTCATGAGTTTTGAGGGCTGATTCATCCTCATTCTCTCTGATGTTTTAGGTGAATCAGTGTCTCCTTTCTCTCACCTCATTTTTGTTCTTTTTTCTTTGCTTCTTGGTTCGGTTTTCGATGTTTATGTCAGATGCATAAGCACCCACGTATAACCTTTTGCTATACGTGAAACCATCAAGCAATGTCGCAAGTAGTTCGATTTTGTTTTGAGGCTTAGGGCGGTGATGACAAAGATACACTGGTGATAGAGCAGAATGATGTTCCATCCTACGACTTCGGGACGCCCCCCCACGGACCCGGTGAACCGTAGGATCTCATATCATTTACCGACATAAGACAAGTGGGAGCGTACCTTCTTAGGTTGTTGGCGGTCCTACTCCCGACAGCGTGATCGACTCGTGGACAACTACACTTTCAAAATTGAAAAAAAACAAATTTGACAAGAACAGATACACATTTTTGTAAACAAAAATATATTTTTCGCTACAAATAAAATTGATACAACCTTCTTTTGTATGCCTGAAATCTATGTGCATGCTAAAAATATAAATTTTAAATATATTTTAAGCATTGGTTGTCCACCTGTGATTACCTGTTTGGGCTAAAGAGTACCCTCCTAAGTTAGGTTCGATAGGACACCCTTCTAGTTCAGTGACGGGTTTTATATATCCGGGTGACCGAGTAACATTCCACGACCCTCGAGTACAAACATATATCTGAGCCTAACCCTGACCCGAGTGCTTGCGGTCCCCTCTTTTCGGACTTTTTCATATGTTTTATTGAAATTTTTGGACAAAACACTCATGGTCTTTTCTCCGAGATTTTCCTGAGGTTTTTGATGATTTTATTTGAATTGTCACCTGTTGATTTTCTCAAGCTTTTCGTCATGGATTATTTGTTGATTTTTCGTGAGTTTTTCATCGTGGGTCATTTAACGTACTTTCTCGGGTTTTCTAGGTGACGTTTCTTTTCTTCCTTGCTCTCGTTTATATAATGCATTTCAGCCTGTTTCCTCAATTTTTGTTATTTGTACTTGTTGCATCAGCTACACCTAAGGGACAGCGGATCCCCCAGGCAAGCAAGGTTTGCTTTATGTTTACAGCATGTTACTTTCTTGTAATCACTTTTCTGCTGTACCGTCTACTTTTTCTTTACACCGCATGTTGTGCTATTCTTTTTTCTGCATACTCTACTGTTTGTCTTGTGCTACATACTCTACTGTCATTCTATACACTGTACAACTTCAACCTGTTCCCCTAGAAAGTTTAAAGAACTACAATCATAGGACCATTTGATTTGACATCATAACCTGACACCCAAGAAAACAAGCTTGGAGCTAGCGCGGTGGGCAGCACGACCATCTTCAACACTAGAACATGTCTTCCCCAACTAAATCATTCCTTCCTTAGAATTAAACAATAATTCATAAGATTTCGAGGTTGTTTGCCTAGTGCAACATAAATTCTCAACTTTTTGTTAGACATTTGTACAGTTCTACTGTGCAATCTAAGCCCTAACTCGTTTTAAGATTCTGAGGTTGTCGTTCGTCACGACCTAAATCCTCATATCTTCCAGATTGTTTGTGTGATCATTTCATACGAATGTAAGTCCTAATTAAATAAAATTGGCAGGATAAAACACTTGAATAATTTCTCCTCGAAATTGAAGTCAAATCATAGGGTAGACTGGGAAGTCACCGAGGTTCTCATTCGGATCTGTGACATCCCCTAGTTCTTCCTCCTTTGAATTCTACAATAAATGTTTCAAGTTTGAATCATTCCCCTTTGCACACATTTTTGTCCGATTTCGTTGAAAAGTCCTATCATTTTGATCTCCTTGAATATAATTTTTCTTGATTTTTATCGAGAATATTCTTAGATGACTACGGTTGTCTAAGATGTAATTAACTATAGGGGCTTGTCCTTATAGGAAACTTTCCTAAACCAAGCTTAAAATAAACCCTATTTAATTTTTCATATTAAATAGGGGAATTTGTCAGCAAATAAAACAGTTTCGCAGGCCAAACAGATGTCATATATTTCTTAATTTATTTGATCGGGCTCACCCTCAAGTCTTGTGTTTATCCTTCAGGATAGATACAAGATTTGGGGTTAAATGCTCTTTCATTTAAATTATAAAAAATATGGGGTCAGTTTGATTTTCATTTTTTTTTAACTTAAATCTATATGTAAATTAAACGTCCTTCCGAAGAGGGCGATGAAATTTCGATTCCGGTAACTGATAGCTTCCTACGGGCAACTCTCCCAACGTTTTTTTTTAGTGCCGACAACTTGCTATTCAAATGTGACGATCCTAGGTCCTTGCAAATAATGAATGAGCAGTCTATTTGGAATACCAATTTCATAACTTTGGTTTCCAGAAAACAGCCATTATTCAGTTTGAATACAGCTTTTTTTTTGCTGGTTTTTGAAAATAGCAAATCTATAGTTTTCAAAAAAAAAAAAAAAACTTTAATACTCATAACAATTTCAAAAAATGTTTTCCCTACTACAATTCTATTTCTGATTTTACAGAGCCATAACCGCCCCAACAGCACAAAGCCTGATCCTCTTTCTTCTCCTCAAACTGCTGTTAAATTTTAGTAGGCAAAGAAATTTTACTACACAGTTGGAGATTTCTGCGGAATACTTGACACAATTGGATACAGAAAACACTAATCCATAAATTGATAATTGCTAATAGTGTGGATATATTTTCTCTGACATGTTCTTGCAAAGGAAAGGTAATCATGCCATTTGAAATCAAATCTTCAGTATGAAAAGAAAAATAAAAAAAATATGTAACAAATTATTGAAGGGACAAATGTAAACAGACTATCTGAAATAAAGGCAAAACAAATGGAGGGCCGATGGCTGGGCATAGAAAAATGGTGTACCTTAAAAACCACACTATAGCTGCATTGATTCAGTATTTATTTTTTCTTATTGCCAGATATGAAACAATGAAGGATGCATCAGCTATGAGATGGACGGAAACTCACTCATTTATTTGTAAAGGAAGGCCATCCACTAATTCTATCTTCCAGAATCTTGTGTCAATTTCTTTGTCACTCTTATCCCTTGCTTCCTCCATAAAATATTTTGCCTGTATTTGACATGGATGTAAGAAATACATTCAAGTGAAAAATTCAATAATATCCATCAATTTTACTATAAATCTACAAATTCAATAACTAAATGCATTGAAAATATAACAGTTAGCTGCTAATTGGTACTTTCTAACAAGCACTCCAAAATCAATGAAAAGTAACATCCAATACCTCTTTAAAGAAATAATGCAACAGTCAAGCTACAAAGGGATTATAACACAATTTGAGTATAATTACAATCTCCCAGCAACCGATATCTTTAGTTGGGCATTCATATGTCAGAAAATAAAAATGTTATGCATAACATTAAATTGAACAATATAAAGTCAAGGTTTTCAGATAAATGTTGATAAATAAAGGTTTCTGAATGGACATAGATATATAAGAATTTATATACGTAGAATTGTCCGTGTGTTGAATATACAAATAAAGTCCCGCAAGGAGAAAAGAAAGAGGAAGAGAAATATTTGTCCTCTAATCTGAATAGCAGCCAAGGAAAATAAATGCAAGTTCCCAATTAAATGCAATAAGTGCAAGGACAATCCACGCGACGATTCAAAAAAATAAGAAACATAATCATATTAGTACCTCTCTTAATAAGAGACATTAATTTGTTTTCTCTCTCCATAATAATATGTTCTGCATAGGTAGTTATCATATTAGTACCTCTCTTAATTCAATGCCAATTCGAAGTTCCAAGGCAAGCAGGACTCATGTATTAACAAGAGATTGATTTCCTACTATGTTGCATGAATACGTACACAGACAAGACACGATACGGATACAGGCACGTCTATTATTAAAAATATAGAACATGGACATGCATCAGACAATATATATATATATATATATATATTAACCGAATGAATTTTATAAAATTCTACGCGTCGAATCGATATCAAACCTTCCCTCTCCGAATTCTCCCTCATGCGAGAAGCTATGCTCGGACACTGTAGCAAGCATAGCTACACAAATNCAATTTGATAAATAGCATTATGCATGAATTTTAAACATATAAGATATAAATTTTGAAGTTATAATTTTAATTAAAATTAATTAATCTTAATTAATTCCCTAATTTCTTCCCCGACATTGTAGCCACCAACTCTTTTCCACGATCCTCAGTCGTGGGATGGTTCGAACGGTTGAGATCCNCTAATTTATTCCCCGACATTGTAGCCACCAACTCTTTTCCACGATCCTCAGTCGTGGGATGGTTCGAACGGTTGAGATCCAGTGAGATCATGTTAAAATGCCGCAATCCCTTCCCTCTCCGAATTCTCCCTCATGCGAGAAGCTATGCTCGGACACTGTAGCAAGCATAGCTACACAAATTGTAGGGAGCCACAAGTAGCAATTCAAGGCTCCAGGGAGAATACTGAGTAGGAAATCCAATTTCGCAATATTTGTGGCATTTCTTTCCTATCATACATTTCCATTTTTGGTTTGTCACGAATTGAAGCCTTCCTCGTGATTTGCTGCTACTGTAGCTAGGGGTGAGCAATCATAAGGCTATTGAATCGAGAGCTAAGCTCTTCGATAAGTCCATGTCATGAGTTGGAGAAAAGTTTAAGGGATAGGAGGAAAGGGGAAGAAGAATAGGAAGAATCGGAGAAAGGTTGACTATGCAGATATATCCTTTTGAGGTAAAAATTTGAAAATGAGATGCTTTGGGCTAAATCATAAGATAAACCAAGATTTCATAAAATCCTAAGAGTTTTGCAAATTTCAAGTTGTTTACACTAGGCAGCGAGCTCGAAGTGAGTCTAGGGAAACTCTTCGTAGGGTTGCTCTATCAATTCAGATGAAATAATATAGTGCTAACTTTAGCAAAATAACTATATAGATTTCCATGTTATTATGTGTTTGACACTATTGCTATAGTATTTTTTGTATATTATGGATGAAAACATGCATAAATTTTATAAAAATTTGAATTGTCGCTCATGATATCTATGATTTTAGTATGTCATGAACCTGATCAACATGCTTAAAAAATCATTGTTTGCAGGTATTCATTTACTTTGATTCATGCACATCATATTGAACTGCTTATGATGAATACTTGTTACAAGATTATAATTTAAGAAATGTCACAAATGATGTTATAAGTAGGCTACTGCATGAATCCTTGCAAGTATAGATGATATGGAACGATGATATGTCTGACTTTTAGTATTTAGATAGAGACGAAAATCTGAGAACTATTGGGATAAGATGGGATGGAACGTTGGGAACCGTTGGTATCAAAAGACTATTGATAAATAC
Source organism: Phalaenopsis hybrid cultivar (assembly GCA_002079205.1). Lineage (NCBI taxonomy): Eukaryota > Viridiplantae > Streptophyta > Magnoliopsida > Asparagales > Orchidaceae > Phalaenopsis > Phalaenopsis hybrid cultivar. The sequence continues at coordinate 166,137 of JXCR01143556.1, forward strand.
TATATTAAGAGGACTCAACCTTATCATAAACTAATGTAACATTCGGATTGAGCGACAATCTAATAATATGACATGACAAGGAAATAGTTAAAGCCTATAAAATTATAAGTAACATTTCTATGATTGATGACTCTTAAAAATGCTTATAATTACACATGAATGGATGAAATATATATTTTATAAAGTACAGCCATAATTCATTTTATTACACGGCTTTTCTTTTACATGTTTTATATGATTATAGTATGTTGTAATATGTTGTGGACATGTACATGAGTTACATATGAACATGCACATTATTTTTTTTTTTGTCTATAAAATCATATTTTATCCTTGATTATTTCGCTTAACTTGTTATAGCTCACTCAATGTTGTTAACTTTCAGAAAATTGTAAGAAACATCGGGAATCAAATGTGACTTGTAAAACTTTTGTATTATAGATTTGAGAAATTGTACAGACTTTTGGGTAAATAATTATAGTATTTTAGATTTAGCAGGTCTGTACACACTATATATATATATATATATATATACATATATATATATATATATATATATATTATATTATATTAGTGATGTGATTTTGCACGCTTCCGAGAATATGTGAATGACTTAGATGGAATGCATCATGTCTGTTTACAACGATTTAGTTATACTTTCATCACGCGTTAGCTCTGATTCTACATGTCAGGATGAATATGAGTGAGAATTTACTTTGACTGAATCGCCCACCTTGTCTCGTCACAGTTGATCCTTAAAGAGAGGTCATTTGAGGTATGCTATAAAATATTAAGAATAATAAAAAAGAGAAAAGAAAAAAAATAATAACACTAAACTGTTAAAAACTAAGAGCTAATTTGACATCACTTTTATTTATTGTTTTAGTTGATATAATTTTTATACATTTCATTTTTATTTTAAAAATAAATTAAGTTGTATTTAAAAATAAATAAAAATATATAAAAATAAGCGTATATTATTTTATATTATATCAAAATTTAAGTGATCTTAATCAATTATTCATTAAAAGAATTAAATGGATCGATGGCTTCTTTCACACCAAATTATTATGTATTTACATATCTAACACCTAAATTTTTATTTTAATATGTATGCCACCCAAATTGTTCATATCACATCTAATATCCTAACACGTTCAATTCTAAAAAGTGAAATGCATATTTCATATATATGTAAGGAGACATGTAAAAATTGAAATTTAGGGTTTAGATATATAAATATATAAAAATTGACTGTAATGAATGTAAATCTTTTTTAAATTTTACATAAAAATATATATTTTTTAATTTTAACTTTAAAAAAATTTCAAAAAATTTTAATTTATTAATTTAGGACATTCGTGTCTGTTGACCTCGCTTTCGGTCGAGGTGTAGTTTTCCCCTCCTTAGTAGCCTAGGATCTAGCCGTAAGACCTTTCTGTCGACTACTCCTAGAAAATTAGTGAAGGAGCCCTCCCCGTTAGCAATTCTGGACTTTTCTTTGCTCGACTTGACGTTCCATGTAGTAGGCTTGACCGCTATTGCTTAGCAGGTAAGGCTACTCCGAAGGAACTCAGGGAGCATTCCTATAGGACTGTCGGCCTTATGATTGATTCCACTCGTTGATTTGGCGCTGCTGCGCTCACCGTCGTACTGTTTAATCGAATTTGAGCCGAAATTTTTGTAGGATTCGAACCGCGATGCGTTTTTAGCCTGATCGTCCACAAAGTTGGCCGAACGACTCCGGATGACGAAACAGACTGCGTCAAGGCGTCCGGAACGTCGATTTTGCTTAAGGAGGACGTTCGCTTCATTGCGACAGCGCGTCTTGGAAAAAATACCTATTTAAGTGTTTATTATAATAATAAATAATATTTTATAATAATTATTATTATAATTAATAACTTATATTAAAACCCTTAACCTAAATTCTTCCCCCTCCTCGCATCATTCCTTCGAACCCGTGGGCCTGCCTTAGCCATAGGAGGGCTCGTTCGGTTGCCCGGCCCGCTCCTTCGTGCCGTTGGGGAGGTTTCGTTCCCGCGTTCGCCTCTCGCACACGGGACAGATCACGCAGGCGCCCATCCCTCATATCCTATCTTCTGCGATATGGGTTCGATCTCCTCTGCCACAAATCGTATCCTCTGCGAGGATCTAATCATCCGCATCTCTCGATCCCTCTGTCGTACCTTCTTAATCATTCGTCTCATTTGCCCTTAGTGTATATGAGAGCTCCTCTGTGAAGCTTCCAAAAGGGGCCGAAAATCTTTCTAAGGGAGAAAACTCTGCTCTTTTTCTTTCTCACCCACTTCTTTGATCTTCTGGTACTTGAATCGGTTTCCTCCTTTTGTTGGGAGAGGAAGTGAAGTTCCAGAGTGCTTTTAGAATTTCTATGTTACTTTCTTTTTGCTTCAAAGAGGTACCTTCTTCCCTCTCCCCCTGTGCGTTGTCTGTGTTCAACCCTGCTCTTTACCGAGCCCCTGTGCTTTATTTGTGCTCGTCCCTGTTCTCTGCCGAGTCCTGTTAGCATGCTAGAATAGGGAAATTACTTTTTGCCTCATTCCTAAACATGTTCTAACTTACTCTTTATACATTTGTTATGTGGGAATGACATTTAAAAGCTTGAGGGTGTGTATTTTCTTCTCCCTCCCTTTCTCTGTGCTTTATTGACTCTCGGTTTTAACCTTGTCGAGCCTCTGATGATGATTTCAGAATATGGTTTAGTACTCTAGTTGCCACCATGCTTGTATTTGGAAATGTTTATCACTCAAAGCATGTGAAAGAAAAAAAAAAAAATGCATATATGCTAGAAGTTAGATTTGGCATGCTATTAGTCCTTTCTTTTACTTTGCTTATCTAAAGTGCTGAAATCATAGCATGTTGCCTATCTCTCAAGGCATACTTATGTTGGAAGTAATTAAGAGGATGGTTTTGAAATAATTAGCCCTTCTCATGAGCCTGTTAGTATGTGTATTACGAAGCTTTCATCCACTTTCACTCAAAACATGTGGTAGTTCTATCTTAAGATGTCTTAAAAGCATGAGAATATTGCTCTAACTTTTATTGTGGCATAGTGTTGGAGGTCTCAATTGCAACTTGGTTTTCAACCCTTGCTGGGTTCGGGTTTTAGCCTTGCTTGGCTCGGTTTGGTTTTTAACTAATATGGAATTTGATAAAAAACTTGGGTTGGCTCGATTTTACCTTAAGATGGCTGGAATTTTAATTTCTGTTAAGTCTTGGGTTTTAATCTATGCTTGGACTCTGTTTTGGCTTTGAGTGGCTCGGTTTTAGCCTCTATTGGGGCTCGGTTTTGCCTGATCCAGCCCTTGGTTTATTTTTCTTTTTGCATACTTGTAAAGCTTATTTTGGCATGGGATCTGTATGTTGTTGGCTACTCTAAGTCCAATATATGTGCGAGTTTATCCCCAAATGATTTAAAGTTGGTGCAGGGCGTGGTTTTACTTGTTCTTAGCCCTACCCGAGAGTTTGGCTTGATTTGGTTTTGCCTTTTCTGGACCTTACCCGGGAGCTGGTTTGGTGGGTGGGCTCAGTTTCTTATTTTGGGAAGATTTGGGAGTTGAGTTTATTGAAACTTAGTTTTTGCTTTGGTCGTGGACTTTGCCTTATGCCTTGGACTCAGCCTAGTCTGTATGTCTTCCCTTTCCCTTGCCTCGTGTCTTGGCTTTGGTCTTGGCTGTGGGCTTTGCTTACAATTCTTTGGAATCGGTTTGGAGGCTATGTGAGGGTTTGTCCATTCACTCTCCTATGTATATCAAATATCTCCATAGGATCGGTTTGGGTTTGCCTTGGCCGTGAACCCCTTTTGTGCCTTGGGTTGCTTTAGCCGTGAACCTCTTTTGTGCCTTGGGTTGCTTTAGCCGTGAGCCTTACCTGTGCCTTGGGTTGCTTTAGTCGTGAGCTTTACTTGTGCCATGGGTTGCCTTAGCCGTGAGCCTTACTTGTGTCTTGGGTTGTCTTTGGTCGTGGGCTTTAGTAGCCGTCCCTTGCTGCCTTTAGCCGTGAGCCTCTTTTGTCCTTGGGTTTCTTTAGCCGTGAGCTTTAATAGCTCCTCCCTTTTCTTTTTGTTGCCCTGGTCGAGAGCTTTACCTGCTGTTCATCTCTTTGTAGTAACCCCGGTCGTGAGAATTTATTTGGTTTTTTTTGGGGAAAATTTTATGCTTATTTGATATGTGAGATTATGGATTAATTTGGAAGTTGGAAGATTTTGATATCAACTTTGGGGTTTGGGAAGATTTGCAAGCTTTATTTGGGAGAACATTTGATTGATTTGATTAATCCTACGTTTTTGGGGTTTGGAAAATCACCGCAAAGTGACCTTTTATGTTTTAGGAAAGACCTTGGGCCCTACTTTTCCAGGTCTTTTCGATAGGAGTTTTTGAGAGCTGATCCATTATCNGGCTAATTTTGATTTACTGCTAGAGAGTAAAACTCGAATAGTATTAATTTTGGCAACAGGTTTAAATATTTCCTGATAGTCCCAATCTTGTATAAGTACGTGAAGCCCTTGTTTTACTTTGAGTCTCTCTACATTTCATTACACTTGATATTTGATCGTGAATATCCATTTGTAACCTACTATTTTTTTTATGAGGTAACATTGTAAGTGGTTAATGTGGTATTCTTTTCTATAGCCTGTTTTTTCTCAAATGCCCGCTTCCATGTTTGAATTTAGAGCCTTTTAAATAGAGTTGGGAACCTACACACCATCAACGTTTATCATAAAAGACCTATAAGATGGTAACAACTTCCAATAGGCTACATATCTTCCAATTGGATGAACAGGCCCCCTTAGATAGTTTTACTGTGTGCAACTGGTTGATTAAACTTATCAACCATTGGTGTAAGAAAGTCTTGAGTTGAGAAATCCATACCATTATGTTTATCAGTAGGATTTGGTTCTGGCTTTTGACAATCTTGAGCCTGCATAGTGTCCAATGCATGCTCAATGGTCCTGATGTAAACCCAAAAAATTTGATCATTGGTGTCATGTTAAGTTGGAGTGGAGACAATTGGGACTATTTCTGTGTCAGAGTTTGATTCTTCAAGTGGAGTTGGTTGATGTGGAGTACAGACAAGAAGAGCTGATTGAGGGACAAAATTTTGTTTAGTTAAAAAAGAAAATTGGTTGGAGTATTTTGGAAAAAATTTCAAATGTGATATTCTCTCGCGTTCTCCTTTGAACTTTAGATTTGGGAAATATATGATTTATTTTCAAAGAAAGTGACATTTATGGAGTTGTATATATTTTCTGAGTGATTGGAGAGTGGTATTTATGCTCTTTTTGATTGGATTATTAACAAATTAAAATGCATCAGAGAGACTTGGGATCAATTTTGGTGCGGTGTTGTTGATGGATGTGAACAAAGACAGAACAAAAAAAAAAATTTCAATGATAAGTCAAAAGAAAAAGAGCGGTTGTGTGGGAAGCAGTCAATGAGAACATTATGGGGAATTTGAAATTTTAGGACTCGACTAGGAATCTTAGTGTGAGGTATATTGTTGTAAGAATGGCTTCCCCCCAAAAATGTTTAGATACATGATTAAACAACATAATAACATGAGCTATCTCAACTTAGTGTTTTTTTTCTTTATGTATTTTTTTTTGTTGAGGAATATTCACACAAGAACTTAAATGAATAATATCATGTTTGAAAAGATAATGGCCAAGCATTCAATTAAGGTATTCCGTAGCATTGTCGGTTTTAAGAATTTGAATTTTACTTTTGAATTAAGTGAGAATTATGGAATGAAAGGATTAAATTTTTGTGGCTATTTCTGTTTTTTCTTTCAAAAGGAATGCCCATATTGTTCTTTTGTGATCATGTACGAATGATATAAACTATCGTGCCCTATTTATATTGTTTGTGTGTAGGTCCCCATATATCATTGCGAAATGTAGAAAAAAGATGGGAAGACTTGTATTACAATTTGGAATATACATGTTCTATATGCTTTGCAAGTTGATTAGTTTTACGTTGATAAATATCGGATTCTTAGTCATTGATAAATATCGAAGCAGACGACACGATTGCCTGCTGCGGGAGCGGCGAAGCTAATGGCGGCAAGTTCTTTCGTGTCTCTGCGTGTGAGGGAGGAAGCAGATGGTGCGGGAGATCGACTGCGTGGGGAGACCTTGAATTAGCGTTGATTGAGTATGTATTAAGAATTATGGTTTTTTATTTTTCCTTTTTGGGCGCTCCCGGGTGTACGCTCTGTGAGCTTTATGCCTCCTCACAGGTTTGGGGCAAATAGGCTTATTCCTCGCTTTAGGACGCGCCCCATAAAATGCCTTTTACAATAGAGACAAAGAGAATTTGAACTAGACTAAAAAAATTACTTGACCGATGATATTGCCTACCGATGAAGTTATTTTTTTAGCAAGTATAGAACACCATGTATCCAGTATTGCCAATCATCTTTCCCGAATCTACAACATGAAAATTACAACAGTTAAAATAAAATCTCGTCACATATTTTAGGTTCAGAGTCAGTTTGTTGATTGAGAGAATGTTGTAATTTAACTTTGGAATATAAAGCGCAAACTAGAGTTGAAGATCCTTCTCAATTTAATTGATCCAGTTTTTGCTATTGGTGAGAATGAACCATCGGCTATTCGAACCAAAGATTGATTAATACATGGGTTATAATTTTTTAAGGTATTGATGTCTGACGTCATATGGTCTATGGTCTGGAATCAATCATCTAATGTTTTAATTTATTTCAGTGGACACTAAAAGCATGAGATAAGATCCCTTGGTGTGCCAACAAATTGATATGTTGCTCGACAGATACATGTTTTGAACAATTACTGAATATTTTTTGTACTGCCTCAATTTGCTCCTTAGTGAATAAACTGAATTTTAAATTGTTGTTTGAAGATATGATAGGGACAAGGGACGTAGGCTCGAATCTGAATGTGACTTTTGAGGAATAAGATTTTGAGATCATGCTGTGTTTGACCATGTGAATCATAAATCAAGAAGGCCTATTGCATGAACAAAAGCAAGAGTTCTCTTAGTTAAACTGTCGATTGGACAAGCAAATAGGAACTTGAGGAATGAGGACCCTTAATTTGACTGCTTGACTAGACGAGCGATCATGAACCAGAGGAAGGTTCATAGCTCTTTCAGCAAGAAGTGGTCGGTCTGGTGACGCGTGAGATGACAACAAATAAGAATCTGTTTCAATTGACCCTTCTCAGATTCAAGAAGAAAGTAGAGAGGATGATTCACCAGAGACTGAAGGAAATGAACAGAAAAAATTGAATCGAACGATTCAGACGGAGCAAGGGTATGTTCGAATGCGAAGTAATCCATTCTGCGGGGGTGGATGGAGTGGCTCGAACCGTTCAAATGGACAGGGCGAGCAACCTGATCAAAATGAAGATGAATCAAACCAAACAGGCGACACTGAACAGTAAAGCCTACAATGCCCAATAAACATAAAACGTTATAGAGATAGTGACAACAAACATATGAAACTGACAAATTGAATGATGAAGCTATACGAGCTGCTGTGAAGACACTTTGCACCAACCAGCTAGGAGAAGACGAAACGATTGAACAAAGCTGACGATGCCAATCAGGAAGACGACGAAGCACCGAAGGAAACAATTGATTTAGTTGAACTAAGCAAATGAAGTTGACCAAGCCTATGAAGTCCAACAAAGCAGACGACTTCGATCGACACAGACAAAGTGGATTAAGATGACTGAAGATTGAAGTAGACGAAGCATACGATCAACGATGTTTTATTCTCGTCACAAGGTGACGGTGAAGCAGAGGAAGCTGAACGAAGCCAAAGACATTGATTCTCAGAAGCTAACATTAATAATAATAAAAGGAACCAAAACAGGAGTCCCTCTAAAAATGCGAAAATAGAAAACTAAAATATGTAATAAAGGAATTACAATTAGTTAAATATATTATGGGGATTTCTTTCTAATGCGGATTGACAATTTGCAATACATTTTTGCTATTTTACACTTAAAAATTGATATTAATATTCGATCCCTTGTTTTTTCTTTATCAAATCTAAATTTTTGAGGTCCTTTTTAACATAATTTCTTAATTAATTCATTAGTCCCGTGATTGTTTATATATATTTGGATGCATTTTTATCCATAATTTTATTATTGTTCTATGTTTAAAATAGTTTTTGTTGGCATGTATTATACATTATGGCTAATGAAGATCTTTGTATTTATGGTGAATTATTCATCATTGACAAGTATGATTAGCATTCCCTTGTATTTTCTCCTCTACCAAATCATAGATGCTTGAAAATGCTACTTTTTTTTTATCAGACAGTAAAATAGTCTCTTGGAAGTGACATTCCTAACCCAAAACATCTAGGATATTATGCCATTCTATTCAGGAAATTAAAATGGTAAATATTTATTCTATTAAAATTATTACTCGATTACCCATTAGACTTGGATATGTCCTGATTATGAATCATAAAATTATTTAAAGTAAAATGCTCTAACTAATTTTTTCACTACTATGGAGCCTTACGAAAACTATGAATCAGATCAAATGTGGTAATCAGTTAAACTAAGACAATAGTAGAACAAATGCAAGCTAGGTCTTGGTAACGAGGGTTGAAGGAAACTACATGTTTTGTAGAGAATGTGATAGGACTCAGGAAACTCAACAACAACAACAACAACAACAAAGCCTTAATCCCACTACGTGGGGTTGGCTACATGAATCGGTTTTCTCCATTGCGTCCTATTTAGTGTCATATTTTCATTTAGTTCTAGTAAATTAAGATCCTTTTTTATACAATAAGCCCAAGTCTTCCTAGGTCTGCCTCTGTCTTTCTTAACACAAGTCAAATCTAAAACATCTACTCTCCTAATCGGATCATCAAATGTTTAATGTGACCAAACCATCTAAGATGACTTTCTCTAATTTTGTCTGTCACAGGAGCTACACCAACCCTATCACATGATCTAAAACTCAGGAAACTCAGGATTACATATTTTTGATTGTTCAGGTGGTAGTCTTGACCATAATTTTTGGGAAGTAGAGGTCTGAAATATGATTGATAGGATGATCCTTCTTTCATGCTGCACCCTCTGAGAAAGATTGCATTGGACAAGTAAAGGATCACGCAGAGGGGACATATATTCTGATGGCACACAACGTTTTTTTTATTTATCTTAATTATTGAGGTCCTATTTTTTTTTAAGTCTTCTTATTTGATCTCTGAAGTTTTTACCTAGAATTTTCTTTTCATGGAGCAGGGTCTTNACTACGCGAGACCTGCAATTGATGAAATCGAAGTTAAATAAATATAGTTAAATAAATATGAGAATATAATGAATACATATAGCATTTNGAAATATATAATCAAGTTTCTCCTTCAACTCAGAGTCTATGCTAGAAATCTTAAATTTTTGGCTATGCAGGACCTACAATTGATGAAATCGAAGTTAAATAAATATAGTTAAATAAATATGAGAATATAATGAATACATATAGCATTTCTACTTATTAAAACTTTTTCTCTTCATCACTCTTCTGATTCATCCATTGTTTTATTAATAAGGTCTCAATCAAATCCAATGACCACTATCTTTAATTCTTTATGTAGTTTCCAATCTTTTTTTCAATTTATCTAATTTACTCTTCAATTGAGTTTTATCATATAATCTTCTTGTTCTTTCACGTAAGTTTTTTATTATATTTTGCCAACCTTTTTATTGAATTGTGTGACTGGTTTATTGTCAATTTCTATCTCTTTCAAATATAAATCATAGAATATATGATTTTGACCTCTCTCTCTCTCTGAAATGGCAAATATATCACCTTCCTTTTGTTTTCCCATCAGATGTATCATGTATATAAACAATTTTAGGAGAATAATATAATTTATCGTATAATTAAAAATTTAATTATAAAAATTGAAACAAAATTTTAAAAAGAAAGTTGATCAATCTAGAGCTCAATGAGATCAAGTTTATCAAAGAATGCTCCATGCAGGATCATCAACTATATCATACAGTTTTTAAGGCCATACATTATTAGTGGTTAACAGTGTGATGTATGCTTTAAAAGTAGGTTGTATATGTGGTTAATAGTGTCATGTGTGCTCTAAGATCAAGCAGTATATATGCTTATCATTGTCATGTGTGATCTAAAATAAGGTAGTATATGTGGTCATCAATCTCATGTGTGGTAAGATTAGATAGTATTTGTAGTTACCATGTCATGTGTGGTCTAAGACTAGAAATTATTTGTGGTTAATAGTGCCATGTGTGGTAATACCAAGTAGTATATGTGATTAATAGTGTGATGTGTGCTTTAAGAATATGTATTATCTGCAGTTAACAGTGTCATGTGTGCTTTAAAATAAGTAGTATATGTGGTTAACAGTGTCATGCGTGCCCTAAGAGTAGGTAGTTTATGTGGTTAACAATGTCATGTGTGGTAAGATCAGGTAGTTTTAATGGTTACCAATGTCATATGTGATCTAAGACCATGTAGTATTTGTTGTTAACAGCGTCAAGCGTGCTTTAAGATCATATAGTATTTGTAGTAAAAAGTTTGATGAGCTCTAAAACCAGATAGTATATATGGTTATGTGTGATGTGCGTTTTAAAACAAAGTCGTATCAAGGGAAAAACAAGTAGGGACAATTATATAAGTCACAATTGGTAATCTATTGATTTTTTTTTCCATCATTGCTCTACATAACAATACCAAAACCAAAAGCGACACAACACACATTACATATACGAATGCGTAATAGTTCACTTAATTGTATGCAAAAACATCAACCAAATAAACACCCACAACCAATAACCATAAAAACAAAACCGCAACCAAAACTGGAGCCAACACCAACCACAACCATCCATGCAAAAGCCACATCAAAAGCAAAGCCAACCCCTACCAACAACCAACATTACAAAAAACATCCACACTCACAACCAACAGAGACAGCCAAACCACAACCACACCCACAACCAACAGGCAAGAGAGACCACCATGCCACAAAAAACTTGCATCTTCATTACCAAAAATAAGCAGCATCTTAGACAATTAAGCCAAGTACTAACAAAGATGAATTTATTTGGAAGACTACCAAAAGAACTATAGAGATATTAAACTCGTAACCTTTATGTAAATCTGCTACAACAAAGTGTATCACTCCATCCTTAGGTGTCTCATGAAACTTATAAGGAACTTTATATGTTGGATATGTACATATGTTGTTGTGCATTGGGGGCTTTATATGTAAAGTTCACTGCCAGAATCACAACCACACCCACAAAACAAGCAAATTGGGAAGCCACAACGCACAACCAATGTGATAAAACAAGAAGCAACAAACCATCGCCACAAAGAAAAATTGAGAAGCCCTAAGACACAACCAATGTGATAAAACAAGAAGCGCCAAACAGCCACCACTAAAAAAAAAAANAAACCAAGAAACCCCAAGGCACAGCCACAAAAGTAAAACAAGAAGCACCAAAATACCACTAAAGAGAAAAGTTGAGAAGCCCCAATAGTACAATCACATAAATAAAACGAGAAACACCAAACTACCACCACAAAGGAAAACCAAGAAACCCTAAGACACAACCAATTTGGTAAAATGAGAAGCATCAAACCACCGCCATAGGGAAAAATCGAGAAACCCTAAAGCACAACCACATAAATAAAATAAGAAGCATCAAACCACGATCATAGAAGAAAACTGAGAAGCCACAAGACACAAACACATAAGTAAAACGGAAACACCACACCACCACCACAAAGGGCAACTACGAAGCCTCAATGACACAACCACATATGTAAAACGAGAAGAACCAAACCACCAACACAATGGAAAATCGAGAAGCCCCAAGACACAACCAGATAAGTAAAACAAGAAGCACCAAACCACCACCACATAGGTAAAACAAGAAAGGAGGTAAAGGTTTCGTTAGCGATAAATACAGAAAGAGGCGACATCGAATACAAGTAATAAGAGAAGATGACAGTGAATGTACCCCAACACAAATTGCCCGGAGCAAAGCCGAAGGGAAAGAGAAGAGAGGAGGGGTAATATTAGAGATAAAATGAGTCACTTTCTGAATTAATGAGGGGCAAAAAGGTAATTTCAATCCATACCTCAATTAGATCTGCAGACCCAGGCGAGGATCAACTGTTTGCGGCTTCCCTATTTTTAAAACAGCATTTTCGTAAAAGCAGCTGAAACACTGGCTCACAAATGTGTATTCACTTTTCAAAATGAAAAACAGTTATAAAGTTCTCCCACAGTAATTTTTTTCACCTGCGGTACAGTTTCATTCAAATTCTCATTCATGCTAAAAACATTAGCCACAATATTACTAGAAAATCTACTACTAGCCACTCCGATTACACCTTAGTACATTTAGCTTAAAGAAATTATAGAAATTAAATAATAATAGCTCGCATTTTGACATCTGTCAGTAAGAGGATTCGCTTTGCTATTTGACAAAAGGGCAGGAAGTGGAATCTCAATGGCTCAATGCCTACAATTATTCATTCAATTTACTATAGATAATTCCAATGCTCTATTCAATAGGGACATCTGCTATATATTATTATATAACATTGCCTTTACTATATTGTTACTACTGTCCAGCCTATTTTGTTTAAACTATTGGTTTCATTTTGCTCACTCTACTATAATTTGGAGGACTCTTATTGCCTATGTTCAATAGTGTTATTGTTGGATGCTTGTCGTTCCTCCTTGTCTGTTAGTGGCTTACTTCCTTAGCAAGCTGGATCCCAACTTTAATGGGTTCTACTACCAGCTGCTCGTTTGGGTGGTTGTTCTATGTCGTTGGCTGGACTTGTAACACCTTCTCTGGTTTTGTCTTGGGCATTTGTTTGACAAGTTGTCCATTAACTCTCTTATATTTCTATTATTGGGGAATCAACCAATCTGTCTCATTATTTTTTGTTGAATTTCATAGTGATGTTCTATCTACTTTTGAATGGAACCTCCTTTGACTAATCTTGGAGCATATAGATATCTTGTTATTTTGGAATATTTTTTACTTTATTTCTGCACTTCTGATTGTGACCCTATAGCTTTTAGAAACTCCTGTTTTTAAAATTCTCATGTGTGTTAATTTAACAAAATAATGAATTTAGTTGGATGTGACCCTCAAACTTCTCAAAAGACTAAAAATAATAAAGCAGGTAGATAAAAGGCAACCTTATGATAATTCAACATGGATGTGCTTTTATGCAAAAATAATATTCCTTGCAAAAAGAAGAGAAAAATTCAACAAAATATGACAAAAAAATCACCACTACGCAACAAAGGATCTTTTATTTTGATTTTTTTTGTGAAGTCAGCAGTTCCCTGCCAATGGATTAGATGGGCTACCAAGATCCAAAACCAGCCTCAGCAACAGTTCAAAAAAGCCGGAATGTTATCAGAAACCTCTAGAGCCCAGCAGATTTTTCAAGCTTCTGAATTTGATTCAAGAATATCCACGTCATCTGCAGCAAATAGAAACCACAAATCAATTCAATGGAACGGATTGCACGTCAAGAAGTATTAGACTCAGTCTGGTGAGAGACCATGAACAGAAATACATATAAGAGCAAGAGTTAACAGGGAAATGAAGTAAAACAATGAGCAGATATGAATTTCCATTATGTTACCAATGTGGAGTAGGGATGTAGGCAGTATTTGACAGCAGGAGATTAGACTGGTATATATATGTTTTTCAACAGTGGCTAGGACTGCAGAGCTCTGCTCAATTGGAGCTCCTTCTTGATATAAATAAGTGTTACATGGTTAGGTTGGTAATATTTGTTTCGCAGCAGCGACGTGCAGAGTTATCAATGAACCAATATGCTCGAGAAAGTATTCATGGCTCTGCTTGATTGGAGTTTGTTTTTTATCAATTAATTAATTAATTGAACAAATTTTAATTCTTTAATGAATATTTAATTAATAAATAAACACACTTAGATTGTTTGTTCGATTAATTTACAATTAAGAACAATATCATTTAAAGCTCGTGAATAAACTCGTTAAGAAGCTCAATTCAGGTTAAGAAATATACCAGGTAAGACACCTGATTACAAATTTATTTATATATGTGATTATGTGTGAATCTTGTTATCCTCTATATTAGATTGTTGTTGTTCAAGAATAAAAAGTCACATCAACAATCTTATCAAACCAAGTTCGAGGAGGCTGCTTCAAGCCATACAATGACTTCCTGAGCCTACACATCTTGCCCACTGTCTGGAGTGTACTAAATCCTAATGGTATTTCCATATATATCTCCTCCAGTAACTCACAGAGAAGAAATATGTTCTTCACATCAAGTTGGGGTAACCTCCAGCCACTACTTACTGGCAAAGAAATCAGTTTCCTTACTGTGCTCATCTTTGTTACTAGTGAAAAAGTTTCTTCATAGTCAATGACATGCTGACTATACCCTTTCGCCACTAGTTGTGATTTGTACCATTCCACCTTCCCTTCAAGAGTTTGCTTCTCTGCGAAGATCCACTTGCCCCAGTGGCACTATCTCCCATGTTCGATTTTTATCGAGATCTCTAAACTTTTCATGCAACGCATCTTTCCACTTGGGATCCTCCTTAGCAATCTGCCAACACATAAGCATATAGACAGTGTCCAAATATGCAATGAATGCTCTATGTAAATGTGATATATTAGAATATGAAATAAAGTTAGCAATGTCACGATCTCACCCATAACGACTGGGAGGATGTCTCGCATTGTTGAGAGAGGTCCACTTTAAAGTTGTGGGGTTAAGAGAATGAGGACTCATATCACCTGAAGATTCTGAGTAGAAGGTGGACAGTGTAGGTGTCTCAATAGTTGGGAAAGGCATGGATAAGAGACTTGCTAGCACAAGTGACACTTCAGTAACTATTCCCTAATTTTGTTTCCTTCTTCGTGTATACACCTTTAGATCACCTTCAGCCTGAATTTCACCATCACTGGGTTCACTCTCCTCATTTTTCTTTTCATTGGTACCCTTCATTGTACCCTTACCAACTGCAGATTGTATTGTATCATCGACAATTTGAATGCTTTCTAGTAGTGCTAAGGGAGCTGAGAAGGAAAACTCTCTACAGTGCCATTTTTTTAGCGTTGCAATGACAAATCGACAACGTTGCAGTACAGTTTGTCGCGATGTGATGCAACGACTAGACAAAGCAGTTATTGTTCTGTTTTGAAGCACATCCGAGAGAGTTATGGAGTAAACCAGAGCAAATTTTGGGTAATTTGAAAACTAGAAAGTATATAGGGAGCGTTTGTAGTGTATCATGAGGAGATAATGCCACTAGTGTTAGTAGTGGAAGTGCGAGTGAAAGGAAGAGTGTGTTTGTGTAAAAGGAGATAAGCAAGAGCCGATTGGTCTTCTTCAGCTTAAATTAGATTTGATTCTTTGGACTTTAGCGTAAGCTTGCATTATATTTGATGTCAACAACAAATTTTTATCACCAGGTACGAATCTCAATGCATTTTGAGCAAAAAAAATATTCCAAATTCAAATTCAGGATCATTTATGCCCCGAAACAACTTTATAATCATATTGAGCATCTCGACAAGACGAGCTCAATAAAATCGAAAGAGATGCAATTCGAATTTAAATAAGCCCAAATCAAAAACTAATCAAAAGCTTTGCATCAATTGGAAGGCCAAACGATCTCAAAATTTGGCATGTGTATAGTCAAATCGAGTGGCTTAACGAAAGAAAATCAGCAAGCTTAAGATTATTCAATTATAAGATCATTAAGGTATTTAAATATTGTAAATACTACCTATAATCAAGGGAATCAATGTGAACATGCAAATGAAATGTTTTGGGAGATAGATGAATTTATCAAAATGCACCTCTCAAAAAATTATAAATTGACCTCTATTCTTCGCTTAGAAGGGGGAATAAGAAGATAAGAGAAGAGTGAACTAAGAATTAAAGTTAAACTCTTAAATTATGACGGTTGTCGCTAGCCATATGAAATTGCGACCAACCACCAGAGAATGAATCGGTCACCAAAGGTTATTCTTAACCACACTAGTCATTATTGTAGCAAACTATAACTTTTATAACCTCCAACTATGATTTTTATGGTTAATTAAGGCTTTTATTGTCAACAATTGCTATTAAAGCGCAACCATGACCATTGTAATTTTGTAATCTCATCTTCACTAATATAAGTGAAAAGCGGATCTTTATACATCTAATTATATAGTGAATTATTTTAGCTGGAGTAGGCCTCGTGCTTTTTTTCCATTTCAAAATTTTTTCACGTAAGAAATCCTGTCATCTCCCATGACTTTTCTTTTATCTATGTTCATGCTAGATTTGTGTGCAATACTAATTAGTTAGATTATCATTCTTTCACCATGAATTTTCTAGCATGCAACAATACTTGTACCCTTGTGTTTGTTTTTATTGAAAATATTTATGTGAAAGGGTTTGATAGCTCCAATTTCAGATAAGATTAGAAAAAATCGCCTTAGAAGATTTTGTCACATTAAACATCAGCCACCCGATGAAGAAGAGTAGATTTTTTATATTTGACTGATATAAAGAAAGGTAGAGGTAGACATAAAAAGACTAGGAAAATTTGAATAGCAAATGATCTTAATTTAATAGAATTAAAGGAAAATTTGTCATTCGAAAGAATACAATGAAGAAAAAAGATTCCTGCAGCCGACCCCACTTAGTAAGATAAAGGCTTGTTCTTGTTTTATCAAAAATATTTAGAAACTAAGCCAAACATTCTCTGATTTATATTAAAGGTTTTATGTCGTTTATGTGATTAGTTTAAATTTCAATGAAGAATTATTTTGCTTAACCCTACGCTTTATTTAATTATGTTTGACTCACAGATATTTTAAAACCAAATATGACCTAGTAATTTTGATGAAAACATAGTGGAATAAGAGGGCTAACAATCAGTATTCTAAAAGCATAAACATATTATTTTTTTAAAAAAAATTTCGCTTATTGGAGGAATATTGCTCATAGTCATTTACATGCTTCAAGATAGGCACATCTCTAAATTGTAATAATGAAGACTCAATGTCTCTTAAATCCAAGGGGAGATACAAATATAAGAGTGACAATCTGCGAGAGAACCTTACATAAAGGTTAGGTACTAATAGATTCAAAGAACTTTCTCGTTTGCAAAAACCAAAAAATTTAGCTTTAAAAACTTTAAATCTTGAATGTGTTGTTGGATAAAACATCGGTTTGAAAAAATTAATATTTAACTTAATTAGACTCAATCTCAATTCTTGTGAGAATCTCTTATTTTTATCATTTTATCACTTGAAACTCAATCTCAATTCTTGTGAGAATCTCTTATTTTATCATTTTATCACTTGAAAAGGCACGTGCAATTGCGTACACTATATAAGTCGGTCAATAACAGAGCAACAACACTCACAGAGAAATGAATCAAGATGATGAGTGTTGACCTTGCTTTCGGTCGAGGTGTAGTTTCCCCTCCTTAGTAGTCTAGGAACTAGCCGTAGAACTTTTCTGTCGACTACACCTAGAAAACTAGTAAAGGAGCCCTCACCGTTAACAATTCTGGACTTCTCTTCGCTCGACTTGACGTTCCATGTAGTAATCTTAACCGCTATTGTTTGGCAGGTAGGGCTACTCCGAAGGAACTCAAGGAGCATTCCTATAGGATTGACAGCCATAGGATTGACTCTACTCGTTGATTTGGCGCTGCTGCGCTCTCCGCTGTCCTGTTTAATCGAATTCGAGCCGAAATTTTGACAGGATTCGGACCGCAACGCTTTTTTGTCCCAATCGTCAACAAAGTTGCTCGGACGACTCCGGATGATGAAACGGAGTGCGCCGACGCGCCCGGAACGTCGATTTTGCTTAAGGAGGACGTTCGCTTCATTGCGACAACGTGTTTTGGGGAAAATACCTATTTAAGTGTTTATTATAATAATAAATAATATTTTATTTTTATTATTATTATAATTAATAATCTGTATTAAAACCCTTAACCTAAATTTCTTTCCCCTCCCCGCCTCATCACTTCGAACCCGTGGGCCTGCCTTAGCCCTAGGATGACTCGTTCGGTCGCTCGGCCCACTCCTTCGTGCCGTTGGGGAGGCTTCGTTCCCGCGTTCGCCTCGCACGCGGGAAAGATCACGTAGGCGCCCATCGCTCGTATCCTATCTTCTGCGATATGGGTTCGATCTCCTCTGTCACAGATCGTATCCTCTGCGAGGATCTAATCCTCCGCATCTCTCGATCCCTCTGTCGTATCTTCTTAATCATTCGTNTTTACTGGCAAAGAAACCAATTTCCTTATTGTGCTCATCTTTGTTACTAGTGAAAAAGTTTCTTCATAGTCAATGACATGCTGACTATACCCTTTCGCCACTAGTTGTGATTTGTACCATTCCACCTTCCCTTCAAGAGTTTGCTTCTCTGCGAAGATCCACTTGCCCCAGTGGCACTATCTCCCATGTTCGATTTTTATCGAGATCTCTAAACTTTTCATGCAACGCATCTTTCCACTTGGGATCCTCCTTAGCAATCTGCCAACACATAAGCATATAGACAGTGTCCAAATATGCAATGAATGCTCTATGTAAATATGATATATTAGAATATGAAATAAAGTTAGCAATGTCACGATCTCACCCATAACGACTGGGAGGATGTCTCGCATTGTTGAGAGAGGTCCACTTTAAAGTTGTGGGGTTAAGAGAATGAGGAATGATATCACCTGGAGATTCTGAGTAGAAGGTGGACAGTGTAGGTGTCTCAATAGTTGGGAAAGGCATGGATAAGAGACTTGCTAGCACAAGTGACACTTCAGTAACTATTCCCTAATTTTGTTTCCTTCTTCGTGTATACACCTTTAGATCACCTTCAGCCTGAATTTCACCATCACTGGGTTCACTCTCCTCATTTTTCTTTTCATTGGTACCCTTCATTGTACCCTTACCAACTGCAGATTGTATTGTATCATCGACAATTTGAATGCTTTCTAGTAGTGCTAAGGGAGCTGAGAAGGAAAACTCTCTACAGTGCCATTTTTTTAGCGTTGCAATGACAAATCGACAACGTTGCAGTACAGTTTGTCGCGATGTGATGCAACGACTAGACAAAGCAGTTATTGTTCTGTTTTGAAGCACATCCGAGAGAGTTATGGAGTAAACCAGAGCAAATTTTGGGTAATTTGAAAACTAGAAAGTATATAGGGAGCGTTTGTAGTGTATCATGAGGAGATAATGCCACTAGTGTTAGTAGTGGAAGTGCGAGTGAAAGGAAGAGTGTGTTTGTGTAAAAGGAGATAAGCAAGAGCCGATTGGTCTTCTTCAGCTTAAATTAGATTTGATTCTTTGGACTTTAGCGTAAGCTTGCATTATATTTGATGTCAACAACAAATTTTTATCACCAGGTACGAATCTCAATGCATTTTGAGCAAAAAAAATATTCCAAATTCAAATTCAGGATCATTTATGCCCCGAAACAACTTTATAATCATATTGAGCATCTCGACAAGTCGAGCTCAATAAAATCGAAAGAGATGCAATTCGAATTTAAATAAGCCCAAATCAAAAACTAATCGAAAGCTTTGCATCAATTGGAAGGCCAAACGATCTCAAAATTTGGCATGTGTATAGTCAAATCGAGTGGCCTAA